>CAAKHD010013342.1:186909-270162 GCA_901007705.1 Fistularia tabacaria | reverse complement strand
TGTGTGTGTGAGTGTGTGCGTGTGTGTTGTCGGGTGTGTGGGTGTGTGTGTGTGTGTGTGTGTGTGTGTGTGTGTGTGTGTGTGTTTGTGTGTGTGTGTGTGTTGAAGGACTACAAAAATATAATTGCAGTTGGGTAGAACGACTTCTTTAGTTGTGTCATTCTACATTTGAGGGGCCAGGTGAGGTCCTTACTGATGTGTACACCCAGGTATTTGAAACCACTCCCTTCTCTCCCTCTAATCCTCAAGACCTCAGCTCAACAGTGGCTGATGAGGTCTTCTCTCCTTCGTCATGTCCACCATCATCTCCTCTTGTCCATGTTGAGGTTACGATTGTCCTCATGTCATGACACCAGAATGACTACCTACAACCTGTTGGCTGTTTTGTTCTTACCACAGATGTGTACTATCACTTCGGTTGTCTGCAAACTTCAGGATGATGTTGTTCTCATGGGAGGCAACACAGTGGCAGGTGAACAGGGTGTAGAGGATGGGGCTGAGGAGACATCCCTGAAGAGTGCCCGTGTTTGTGATGATGCTGGCTTAAGTCCTAAATTTTCTGTTACCATCCTATTGTTTGATGATTTCCCTGTACTTTTCCACTTCTCTCTCTAAGACACAGTCCCTTCGATGTTGTCACTCCCATTAAATCATCCGCAGATCCTGCAACGGACTTGGAAATAGTCTTGAAGCAGTCTTAAAGAGAGATACCGTATGACATTCCTTTCTTCATGTGTAACACCTCACTGTAAGTGCAGCTCTGTACTTCTCAATACATGTATTGTTCACTCTTTTTATAAAAGGAACTCACTATAACCAATAAATCGGAGTCCTGCTGGAAGGAAAGCAGACACAGTCTCTTTCTCTGTTTGTCTCTGCTCCCCGTATATGTGAACTAACCTCTAATACAATAGGGTTCATCCACTAGAGATCTTGACTCTAGCCTTGGACTGAGAGGATGAGGAGGGCCCATCGCGGTTACCAGGGGTCACCACCACATCTCGCCTCAAGACCGTTCTCAACAATTTTTTGTCAGAAGTGGGATCATCAATGCTAAGGTAAGCATTGCATAACATCATATATGGATCGGATGAATGTGTAACCTGGCTTGGTGATCTCCATGCCAAAATTCAGGAAACTATAGAAAGTTGCCTCCAGTAAGACACTTCCGAGAGTTGCTTTGAAGACTTTGCCTAAAACATATAGGCCACGTTTAGTGAGAGTTACCAGTAGACAATTTCAGGACACCAGAGAAGTTACTCAGAAGCCTAACATAGGCTGCGTTTAGTGGAAGTTGCCTCTAAAAATTTAAGGAACTGGTAGAGAGTTGCTTACCATAGTTACTGGCAGACAAGGATCTGCTCAAAGGAGAAGCTACTCCTTTGAGAGTTAGTCCAGGTGGTGGATGATTACGAGGTATCTTGCTTGACCCACTAGACCGACAACCATGGGACAGGGACAAAGCAAAACCACAAACATAAATGACAAACCGATAGTTTACAAAACATTGACTGATGTTCCAAAGAATGCGGATAAATCAGAGGAAGTCATGATTTCACCCATGCCGCTTCCCAGTGAAACTCCAAAATAATATGTGGGATGAATTTGTGGATCGTATTATGTCGAGCCATTCTGTAAATTGTGCAATCAACAAACTATGAGAAATGAAGGAGAATTGATCAACGTATTCCCACTCACAGAATCATTCACAGATCATCACATGAATCAATTGAAACTGATCATGAAACAAAAAGAATAAAAAAGGGATGTAAAAAATGGAATTTCAGATACATGACGGAATACGAAAGGAAATGGAGGAAATTTGCAAGATTATATGAGCAGATTAAGGGTTCTATACTAGCCCCAGCAATCAGGAAGGACACAGTAAGTTAGCATGATGATGAGTCGGATGAGGAATTATGTGTAATGGGAAGCAGAGTGCAGCTGAGGCCAGAGAAACTCCATCCAGATCCCCATGCAGAGGATGAGATGGATGAGTTAGAGCAGATAACCAGCAAGGCAGTAGCAAAGTTGGCATACGAAAGGAGAACAGTCAGATGGCATAGGGAGCAGTAGGCTGAACTGTTGGGAAGTTTAACGGGGGAAACTCCAGCTAATACGCTGAAGGAACACCTGTTGAAGAGCAAAGACCATGAGTTAGCAGCGGACTCTAAACCTTTATGAAAGAGCATCAAATGCTCTCTTACTCCACCTAGCAGATGTAGGATATAAGGCTAGCTTTAGTAAGCTACAATGGTGTCAGCCAGAAGTTAAGTATCTGGGATTCATACTGTCACATCGCACCAGAACTCTGCAACCTGAGCATGTAACAGCTAATACGTCACGCCAAAAGCCTCACAGAGGGAAAGGAATTATGTCTTTCCTGGGTATGGTCAACTATTACCACCAATAGATACCAGACTTCATATTATGACAGCATTTTATGACCCACCTGCAAAGAACACACTATCAACTGGACTGATAGCATGATGAAAGCTTTCCAAGCTCTGAAGCAAGCCCTCACCCAAGTTGCAACACTGGGTCTGGCAGAATATGAACTGCCATTCCAGCTGTAAGTCACTGAAAATGAGCTCACAACAACAGCAGTCCTCACTCAAGAACATGGTGAAAACATCCGTCCTGTTGCAATTTACTCCAAGACCTTACCACTTGTGGTTCAAGGTATGTCTGCCTGCTTATGCGCTATAGCAATTATGTTAGAAGATGCGCAGAAAATGGTCTTATCACATGATTTGACCCTATATACCACACATCAGGTAATTGCGATACTGAATAATCTAACTACACAACACATGACTGCTCAAAGACGAATTGGCTATAAGCTATTCTAACATCTACTCAGAGTCAAGTATGCCACATCTTCCACCAATCCAGCTCACTTACTACACCAAATGAATCATCAAACCTAATGGCTGTTGATGGACATGACCGTATGACAACAATCCATGATGAATCCTCATGCTGATTAGATCAGTGTTTTTGAACCTTTTTTGAGCCAAGGAACATTTTTTTCATTGAAAAAATCATGAGGCACACCACCACCAGAAAATTGACAAAGTAAAGTAATTCTCATCAAAGTGCGTTGATTAGAAATCACATAAACACAAAGAAAAAGTATTTTATAATCATTCATATTTCTACTCACTCAGTGTGAAACCTGGGCCTGTTTGGATGAACACAGAGCTGATATCCTAGCAATAATTGAAGAAAGACACACACGAAGCTCATCCTCAACAGCTCTCAGTCTCTCTCTCTGTTTTTAGTTTTGAAAGCAGTCAGGCTTGAAAAGCTCACCTCACACAGATATGTCATGGAAAATGGGAGCAATATTAAAATTGCTTTGTTTGCCAGAATCAGGAACGCCTAGGCAGTAGCCAACTAAAGGTAGATCAGCAACACTAAGCTTTAAACCACGATTTTGTCTCAGTTCAGTTAGTTCCTCCTGCTCCTGTAAAGTCATGTCGTTTCCACCAAACTTTGCTTGAGCTAACCGTCTTTGCTTTCTTTTGACCTCCACTCATACTTGGGCCTTCATCTGGGTCCGTATTTTGTACAGGTCCAGTTCGGAGTTAGCCACTTTCCTTTTCAAAAACTTCTCCATCACTTTCTCTGTATAGTATATGCATCCATGCATCACTAATTCTCTTGTCCCAAAGTACAAAGCAATTAACTACCTGCTGCCGCCCACTGATATGGAAGAGTATTACTTGGTTACTTTGCCGATCACTAGACAGCACAGACGCTCGACAACGGCACATTATTTGCGGATAATAATTAATTTGTTTTCAAAAAATATATTTTAGACCAATTAGGTGAAATTGGATAATTTCCCACGGTACACCAGACGATAACTCATGGCACACTACTTCACTAGTGTTTGAAAAACACTGGATTAGATCTTAAACGGGCACCTATCCCTGAATCGGTTGAAATATTTGTGGATGGATCATGCTCTAGACCCTTTGATGGTAACCACTGAGGTGGTTATACTATCGTGCAATTACCTGACATAATTCAGAAAGCTTATTCACTGCCATTCACGTCAACTAAACAATGCAAAATATATGCCCTCAAACATGCATGTGATCTATACGAGAACCAGGAAGTAACAATCTATACTGATCTATACTGACAGTTGTTATGCTTTCGATGTAGCACATAATTTTGGTAAAATATGGCAGTAACAAGGTTTTATCTTAGCAGATAGCAAAACAATAAATGATAAACATCAATTCCCACATCTTCTGGACTCAGTAACTAAAACTGTAGCATTAGCTACAGTCAAAATTAAGGGACACTCGCCAGGGAAATCCAGGGAATCTTTAGAATCAGAATCAGAAAAAACTTTATTTGTTCCTGAGGGGCAATGGGAGGGCACATGGGGTAGCAGCATCAAATTGTGAAAATCAATAAATATACAGGTGAATATATACAAAAATACAGGTAAAATAAATAACTACAGACTTGTGTGTCTCCTCTGGGTTTTGCAGGCGGGGCAGCAGAGTTTGCAACCAGTGGGAAGCCAATCGAAGGCCAGGTTTAAGATGTGGTTGCGAGTCTTGGAGGATCCTTTTGGCTGTTTTTAAGATTTGACTGTCATGGAAGCGGGAGAGCGGTCTGAGGAGTTGGCCAAATATTTTGGAGCAGACCAGGGCGGTGCGCTGCAGGTGATTCCTGTTGTGCTGGGTGATGGAATGGAACCAAACGGTGAAGGGGAAGGTTATTACATTCTCAATGAAGGTGTAATAGAACGTGGTTAGGATTGCGCCGCTAACCGCAAATGACCTCAACTTCCTGAGCAGGTACTGCTGCAGGTGACATTTCCTGATGATCTCCTCAGTGTAAGAGAACTTCAGGAGGTTGTCCAGGACAGTGCCCTGGTATCTGTACTCCTTCACCGTTTCTACTGCATCCCCCTGTATGGTGGTGGCCATTGCCTCCACTAGTTACCTCTGCTTGCTAGAGAACATGATGACCATGTAATTAGTCTTGCTCACATTAAGGGCTGATGAACCATAGTGAAGTGAGGGACAATAGGGACAGGCAGAAAGTGTCGTCGGCAAACTTCACCAGGTGACAGTCCTGTTGGGTGGACCTGGAGTCGTCTCTGTCAAGAACGAAGAGCTGGGGAGGTGAGCCAGTGGAGGTGAAGAGGGTGTTGGACATTGTTCGCTAATACCCTCTGAGATCTACTGATGAGGAAACTGATGATCCACTGAATGAGCCGGTGGTTGAGATGGAAAAGGGTCATCAGCTTCTCCACCAATATGTGTGGTTGCAGGATGTTAAAGGCTGAGGGGAAGACAGCAAAAAAGAGCCTGGCTGTTTTGTGGGAGGTTTCCAGGCGTCTGTGTACAGAGTCAGTGAGATCAGTGAGATCTTGGCATCATCCACCCCTCTAAAAGCCCTATAGGTGAATTGGAGAGGATCAACCAGGGTCTCAGTTACTCTGGTGATGTGAGTTTTTACAATTCACTCCAAGGCCTTCGTTACCAGTGAGATCCGCAGATCCTGTCACGACAAGGCGCTATGGAGACCCTAGTTTTCCTAAGGGCTCTCACCTCTTCTTCGGAGTCGAAGACCAGGGCGGGGCCGTCCGGTTTTAGAGTGGCAACAAAGGTCTCTATTTGGGATCTGTTGTCACTCTCAAAGCGGGTGAAGAAGGAGTTGAAGTCATTGGGGAGTGAAGTTGGGTTGCTCCCATGGATTCAAATGGGTGAACGACCAGAGAAAGCAGTGTTCAATGAGCCCATATTTTTGATCCCCTGCCAAGCTGAGCAGAGGTTCCCTTGCGCAAAGGTTCGCTCCACCTTGTTCTTATAACTCAGCTTGGCACCTCCTTATTTACCTCCTTTTTCTCAGCCTCAGAGCCGGTGAAGAAGATTCTCTTTTTCTTATTTAGAATCTTCTTTAGCCCTTTAGTCTCCCAGGGTTTCTTGTTAGAAAACATGGTGCCTTTTTTGGGGGGGCTGACATTATCGACGAGATCCTACATCGAGATGTAGGAAGAGGCAGTCTCCACCTGCTTGCTGATATCCTTGGATGTGGAAATAGGACTATCCTAGTCCGTGGATTCAAAGCATCCCTGAAGCCTATTGACGCTGTCTGGCGCTCACTGCTTGATGATCTTACTTACTCTACCTGCTCTCCTTACCAACGGTGCATGGGCAGGAGTAAGCAGGATGGAATAGTGGTCAGCATAGCCAAGGGAGGGGAGGGGGACAGCTTTGTAGGCATCAGGGACGGATCCGAAACATTTGTCAAGTGTATTCCCTTGACGGGTTTTACAGTTGACACACTGCTGGAGTTCTTTAAGATCTTTGTCCGGTGAGCAGTGATTTCAATCACCCATGATGACTTTGACGGCATCAGGGGAGATCTGTTCAAATCTGTCGAGAGTGGATTTGATTTGCTCTGAGAATGAGGGTGCATTGGCTTTGGGTTAGATGTAAACCAGGATCAGGAAAAGTTGTGGAATTTCTCTAGGGAGATAAAAGGGGCGCAGGGAGACCACTAGGAGCTCAATGTCTGAGTTGCACAGTGTCTCCCTGACGACATCTTCCACCACTGGGGGTTGACATAGACGCAGAACTCCCCACCATAGTGTTTCCTTGTGCTAACAGCATCACGGTCCAGCCTTAAGGGATGACCAAAACCATCTGTGTGCAATGAATTGTCATTAATAATCTTACTGTTTAACCATTCTTCTATGAATGCAAGGATGGAGGCAGTGCGGTATTCGTGCATGTGGTTGACATCGACTTGGAGTTCGTTTGTCTTCCCACGGAGTGAAAGCATGTTGATCAATATGACCAAGGGGAGCATTTGGTATTTGCCTCTCTCATGCCTGAGTCGGACCCTGATACCGCTCTTTTTCATTCCCTTCTAGTCCTTTTTTTGTTGAGCGGGGGGATCGTAGAAGGTGGGAAGTTCGGGGAATCCTGGCGTGGGGTGTGCAATCCCTTCCAGGAGGTCCAGAACCGCAGTGTCTTTTGAAAAGTGGGACAGCTGGAGCAGTTTTTCCATAGAGTATGCAATCCTCTGTCCACTGGGTATCTTTCTGTGGAGCGGTGCCGGAGATCCAAGCGGGTATGGAGATCTAGACAGGACAGCAGAGAAGATGGGACCAGAAGAGTGCTGCTTACTCGTACTCCATAGGACGGTGAGCTGATAACGCTAGTTGCGCTAGTTGCGCTTGTTGCGTTTGTTGCGTTGGCTACGTTAGCTCGGAGGGCTAAGTCTTTGTTTTGGTTAGAGTATTATTAGCCTATAGTTAGGAGAAGAATGTCTACTGCAGTAGGAGGTGAGAAGAAAGGGGAGACGCCTGAGATGAGAAGATGAGGAAAGTGTGGAGGAGGATATTTAAAAAAATATCTAGAAAAATTAAGCTAAAAACAGAAAACAAAAAAAAAGTTGATGCTAGTCCGTGCGCCGGACATTCACCGCAAGAGCAGCAACCTAGAACCGGACAGTGTAATGCAAGGATATGTTGAAATAAAGGTATTTCACTTTGCATAAAATTATCATATTATTATTGTTATTTGCTCACCATTTTGGAGCTCTTAACCAGCTCAAAATAGATTTTTGCAAGACATCAATCAGTCTTGAGCCTCAAGTACAGACTTTTACAAAACATATCTCTGTATTCAACCACGACGTGTTGAACAAAAGGGGGCGAATCCTTTGTTCTATGGGTCGACCCCTAAGCTTCAATAAACTAATTCACACCTTCCTGCTAACTGTGGTACACATTCCGGAGGCGAGTGATGAGAGGGGAACCTGCCTACTACAGAGAGGGGCTACAGTATTCCCATGCCATCACTAATGCTACCTTGTGAACTTAGCTTCATGGCTCGTCTAATTCTCTCTCTGCTTTCCTTCATTTTCTTAATACGAACGCACCTCCACGTACAGTTACACAGGAATTTTGTTGAGTGCAATGTTTACCACTGTTGTATTTGGATATAGATTGGCAGTACTTTAAGTGGAAGGTTACAAAAGTCTCAGTTAAAAGTAATAAAGGCGGAGTCTCTCACTCTCTCGGTACTTCGGAGCCAGAGTGGAATGTTGCGGGTAACAATATTGTGTTTCCCGTGTCATATTTTACTTGGTGACTATTATAAGTACTTCTGAAAAGATGTCTACTGTACAATTAGCAGACAGGGGAGTGGGAAACTTTCAGAGCTACCAGACCCGCTGCAGAACAGCCAACAGGTTATGGGCCCAGGCAAGTCCCAGGCACAATGACGCACGGAAGGGGATTGCCACCGCAGTTTGATGCAGACAACGGCCACTACCATTTCTGCGAGGCAAGGTTTTTAGTGTCCTTGAAATCCATCGGTCTGAAAGACTCTATCCTTGGAAGTGAGTTAGCAGCGGGGGCAAATGCACAGGAAGCTGCAGAGATCATTAGGAAAGCTTAACTGGCATATGCTGAAATGTGTGGGTGCTTTGATGATAAAAAGTTACCGCTAATCCTCCATGAAGCACCAGGGGATGGCAAGAAAAGCCTAAGAATATTGAGGCGCCATTTTGAGTCCGAAGAAAAGCCGTGAATTGTTGGGCTGTACACAGAGCTAACCAATGTGACAATGGCTAATGGGGAAAAGCTAGCACACTATCCAGCACGTGTTGAGATGATAGTGTCCACATTAAACAGAGCTAAACAGACCCTCAGTGTTGCACTTTTGGTGGCCATGGTGTTAAAAGGACTCACGGATAAGTACATCACATTTTCTTTTAATGCTACCCAGACGAGGGAAGCGCTAACTTTCAACGAGTTCAAGGCAAGGTTGAGAAGTTTTGAGTGCACCCTCCACTACCGCAGCTGATAGAGTCAGATTTACCCAAAGAGTTGTGGCCTTATGCAGCCAGGACCGTAGCGTTACTGTAAAAGAACAGGGTATACACCCTTTTTCCTTTTCACTGGAAAGAGACCAGATTTGTCAAAAATGAAAAAAGTTTGGTTCAGAGTGTATGGTTTATGAACAAAAGAAGAAAAAGCTAGATCCAAAAGACAAAAAGAGATTCTTTGTTGATTTTGATCATTATACACCTGCTTATAATGATTTTCCAGAGACAAACAAGGTTCAGAAACACAGACTGGCCCACTTTATTACAAAAGGCGTGTCTGAGAGTCAGACACAGACTGTCCCGGACCAACCAGAGTAGAATGGGTAACTATACCAAATCAAACTAGTCAGCCACAGACTGACCAGACCAAGCAGAAGGACTTGGACACTGAGCAGGACTCAGACACGGATAGTGACACAGGTGGGACCATTGATGCACACGTGCTACTGGTAGAGTCAGAAAGACACTTAGATACTTGGAGGACTATGAATGTGCAATGCAGAGCAGTGAGTTCACTATAGACTACTGTTCTAGAGCTACAGTCAGGCTACCACAGACCTTCAAGGAGGCTATGGCATCACCAATATCTGAAAAATGGGAAAAGGCAATGAAAGATGAAATGGTTTTATTTAGAACCAAACCTTCACACTTGTACAATTACCTGAGGGTAGACAGACAGTGGAGGGAAGGTAGGTATGTGCCCTCAAAGAGGATAATAAAGGAAATGAAGCACACAAAGCCAGGTATGTGGCAAATGGTTAAAGTCGGGTAGAGCGACTTGACTATTCAGGGACATTCTCTCCGATAGCCAACTTAACCTCACTACGTGTGTTGATGCAGCTTGCTCCACAGCATGACCTTATACTAAACCAGATGGATGTTAAGGCCGCATACTTGCGCCTCTTGTCTGAAATTTTCATGGACCAACCTGAAGGTTTCCAGGTTAAATCAAAGAATGGTGTGCAACTTGTGTGTAAGTAGAAAAAATCTATCTATGGACTGAAACAGTCAGGTAGGAATTGGAACATGATGCTCCATGAATTTTTGATTGAGAATGAGTTTGTACAGCGAGAGACTGAACACTATATCTACATTAAACTGTCTGATAAAAAAAGTGTGATTTTGTTAGTGTGGGTTGAGGATATAGTTGTGGCTGCAAGCAATGAGATGTGTTTGAGAAAGGTCAAGGGGAATCCAAAAAGCAGGTTTAAAATGAAAGACCTTGAACATCTCACTCATTTGATTGGGATTGATTTCACACAAAAAGTGGGTACTGCAAAAATGAAACAGTCCAGGTACATTAAGAAAATTCTGGCAAGGTTTGGCATGGCTGGGTGTAAAGATAGAGCCACTTCTTGTGAAATGAAATTTGATCTGATTCCAGAAGGGGACAAAACTAACCAAAGAAAGTACAGACGAATGTTGGGCAGCCTCCTCTACATAATGACCCGTACTAGGCCTGATATCTATTGGATTGTGAATAGACTATCACAGTACATGTCCAATCCCAGAGAGAAACACGACAGCTTTTATGCACGTGCATAGGTACTTACAAGGTACTAAGGACTATGAATTATGTTGTAAAAAGTGTGACACAAAATTGGAGCTGATGGGATACTCCGACGCTGGCTGGGCCGATGATGCTGAGGACAGAAAGAGCACTGTAGGCTATTGCTTTTGCCTAAGTCAGAAGGGTGCTGTTGCTTCAAGGAAAACAAAGAAGCGACAAACTGTTGCACTGTCAGCATGTGAAGCGGAATATTTAACGTTGGCAGCTACGGTTCAAGAGGCGCTCTATCTAACTCAACTTCTGAAGGACATAAACCACAGTTTTGAGCAAACAGCGGTGTTTGAATATAACCAAGGGACTATACGGCTGGCAAAGAACCCTGTTAATCGCCAAAGGAGCAAACATGTGGACATGAAGTATCACTTTATCCGGTCCAGTGTGTTGCAGGGTAAAATTGTTTTGGTGTATTGTCCAACTGAGAATATGGCTCCAGATCCACTCACAAAATCTGCCATAAGGGACAAAATTGAAATACTTGTTTTTATATGCTTGGAAACTAGTTCATGCAAAATGTAAATGGCACAATCGAGTGGGGGTGTTGAGTGCGATGTTTGCCACTGCTATATTTGTATATTGATTGGCACTACTTTAAGTGGAAGGTTACACAAGTGCAAGTTAAAAGTAATAAAGGCGGAGCCTCTCTCTTTCTCTCTCTTGGTACTTCGGAGCCAGAGTGGAATGTTGCGGCTAACAATATTATGTCTCGCTTGTCATATTTTACTTGGTGACTATTATAAGTACTTTTGAAAATATGTCAACTGTACAGTTAGCCGCCGGGGGAGAGGGAACATCCGGAGCTGTCGAGAGACCCAGTGCAGACCAGCCAACAACTTATCTATTGGCATTCCATTTATTCTTTTGTGCCCTCTGGCCCTGGTCATGTGGTAGCAACAGGTGACAGCCTTTGGACTACTTCTTTTTCATCTTTGCCATTCGGCTTTTCCCTTCAGGGGCTGCCACAGCAAATCAACCTTCTCCATCTAACCCATCCATCCATCCATCCATCCATCTTCAACCGCTTTATCCTTGGTCGGTTGGTCGGGTCGCGGGGGCAGCAACCGGAGCAGGGAGGCCCAGACTTCCCTCTCTCCAGCCACATGGTCCAGCTCTTCTGGGGGGACCCCGAAGCGTTCCCAGGCCAACCTAGAGACATAGTCTCTCCAGCGTGTCCTGGGTCTTCCCCATGGTCTCTTCCCAGATGGGCATGCCTGGAATACCTCCCCCGGGAGGCATCCAGGAGGCATCCTGACCAGATGCCCGAGCCACCTCATCTGACTCCTCTCTATGCGGAGGAGCAGTGGCTCTACACCGAGTTCCTCCCGGATGGCTGAATTTCTCACCCTATCTCTAACGGAGAGTCCGGCCACCATGCGGAGAAAACTCATTTCGGCCGCTCGTACCCGCAATCTCGTTCTTTCGGTCACTACCCATAGTTCGTGACCATAGGTGAGGGTAGGAACGTAGATCGACTGGTAAATTGAGAGCTTCGCCTTATGGCTCAGCTTCCTCTTCACCACAACAGACCGGTAGAGAGTCCGCATCACTGCAGACGCTGCACCGATCCGCCTGTCGATCTCCCGCTCCATCCTTCCCTCACTCGTGAACAAGACCCCAAGATACTTGAACTCCTCCACTTGGGGCAGGACCTCTTCCCCGACCCGGAATGGGAACTCCACCCGTTTCCGGTTGAGCACCATGGTCTCGGATTTGGAGGTGCTGATCCTCATCCCGGCCGCTTCACATTTGGCTGCGAACCGCTCCAGCGAGAGCTGGAGATCATGGCCTGATGGAGCCAAAAGGACCAGATCATCTGCAAAAAGCAGAGACCTGATCCTGTGGCCACCAAACTGGATCCCCTCAACGCCTTGGCTGCACCTAGAAATTCTGTCCATAAAAATTATGAACAGAATCGGTGACAAAGGGCAGCGCTGGCAGAGTCCAACTCCCACCGGAAATGGGTCCGATTTTCAACCGGCGATGCGGACCAAGCTCTGACTCCTGGCATACAGGGACAGTACAGCCCGTATAACGGGGGTCGGTACCCGATACTCCCGGAGCACCCCCCACAGGACTGCCCGCAGGACACGGTCGAATGCCTTCTCGAAGTCCACTAAACACATGTAGACCAGTTGGGCAAACTGCCAAGCCCCCTCGAGAAGTCTGCTGAGGGTATAGAGCTGGTCCACCGTTCCACGACCAGGATGAAAACCACACTGCTCCTTCTGCATCCGATGTGCAAATAACCAAAAGTTATCTGCAGCCCAAAGCAAAAAAAGCAATGCCAATTAAAAATCAGCCTTCAGCAACTTTAACTACTGTTATGACGGCCAGGTTCACTAAGGAATCAATTGATGTTGATATCTCACTTGAAAACAACCCCACAGAGACTACATTTTCTACAACCAAGTCGGTTGAGGGTGATAAATGGCTCTTTGAACCCCAACGACTTTGTCATGTGGCTTAAATGTTTTTGAGCTTGAAAAGTAATTAACAATTTTGGATAATTTGTGGGAAACAGATGAGCTATGTCGTAAATACAGTTTTAATTAGAAATATTAGTATTATTCATGGATGCACGTTTTGTCTGTCACCGAATTATATTTTTCTCCGGTTTTGTGTCAAACTTCATAACAAGCTTTATAACAGTCTTCATCATGAGTGTGATATTTATAGAAACATTACACTCTCCATGCCAGCTGCTAGAAATGATGCTGCCCGTGGATAAGCCTGGAAATGTAGCATTGAAAAAAAAGAGTATTCATTAGTAGTAATTTCAATGGGAGGTATTCTCTTTCTTTTTCTTTCCGCACTAGGATCCATGACACAACTTTCCAGGAATTGAAAAGAATTCTGACGCCAAAGATACAGCAACTTTCTAAATATATGTTAGAAGGAAAGTTACCTTTAGAAAAACCTGATGCGTAATTGTGCTGCGAATTTGCTGACCCACTTCAGGCTTTGTTAGACAATTTTCTGTTACCATTCTATTTTCTGAGATTCCCTGAACTTTTCCACTTCTCTTTGATACATACTCCCCTTTTCTGTACTTATTCATTTCTTTCCCGTGAGACAAAAGCCCACTGATGCTCTCATGGTCATGCAATGACTTGAAGATAGCCACTGTCTCCCATCCTATTTTTTCTGTGTCCACATCTGTTTTGTGGGCTACATCATACTTCTCAATGCCTGTATTGTTTAAACTTTTGTATAAAAAAGACTCACTATAACCAACGGTTATAGTGGAGTACAGCGGAGTACTTGTAGAAGAGCCCGCTTCACCAAACGCAACCAGACATTCGAGCCAGAGGCAGCGGCCTGATATTGAGCGCTGCTAATGGGTCTGCGACAGACACTCTCGGGTCGCGGTCAGTTTCTGTGTGTCTCGGCAACTGCCATTTTGAGTGGGATTTTGACATCGCCAGGATCATGGTCCCCATCATCGGCGTGGATTTTCATTTCGCTAATGGCCTGTTAGTGGACATAGCGAACCGCCGTCTTATTGACACAGTGTGAGATAAGGGAAGTTGGGCCGCAAACGCTCGCCAATATTTTGGTTGCAGGGGGATGTGTACCAATGATTGCTGGCAGATTTTCTGTCATATTTTCAACCGTATCCTTGAGACATGGTGTGGAGCATTTCATCCCAAAGGAAGGACCATTTGTTTTTGTGTGAGCTAGAAGCCTGGACGCAGCCAAACTGGCGACTGCGAGGGAGGAGTTCGCCATCATGGAGTGTCTAGGGATCGTGAGGCGGTCTAACAGCCCCGCTCACATGGTGCCCAAGGCAGATGGGTTGTAGCGTCGTAGCCATGCAGCGATTTTCGCCGGTTGAATACCCTGATTGTGAACAGCCGTTAGGCCACCCCCCACATCCAGGATTTCTCCGTGCACCTGCCGGATGCCACCATCATTCAAAGGTGGACTCGGTGATCACGCTGTTTGGCCTGTTCGAGTTTTTGCATATGCCTTTCAATCTGAAGGGAGCCGCTCAGGTGCTGAGAGACTGAAAGAAAGTCCTTGGGGGAGTTTAAAGTTTCGCATGGTGTTATCACTGGGATTCCTGTTTGTGAGGCTTTGGAGAAACTCAAACATGGCATTGTCGGTGGTGAGGTTGAGAAACTAAAGAGATTAATGAGAAATGTGGACGGTCAGAGAATTGTAACCATGTCCTTGGTTGTAGAGTTTAGAGGACCTGCCCTCCCTGAACGGGTAATGATTGGGTTTATGAGTTACCAAGTGAGGCTGTATGTGCCCCTTCTGCTTTGTTGTTATAGACGTCAAAGATATGGACATGTAGCGGCTGTCTGGAGGGGAAAGCAGAGATGTCCTAGATGTGGAGGTGACCAAAGATTTGAAGAATGTACAAAGGAGGCAGGGGAGCATTCTGTGACATTAGGATGTGAGATGAGGAAGAAAGGTAGAAATCCAGCAAGTGAAGACTGTAAATAATATGACTTATGCAGAAGCTGCGAAAAATGTGCAAAGGCAAAGCGGAGATCAGGTGACAAAAGCAAAGGTGGTGATAGCAAAGATATTGGATCAGGGAGGTGAGCAAGTGTTTTTGATGCAGCAGTTAATTTTGATCATGCCATATGTCATCAACTGCTCCAATCAGGCTGAAAGCAAGACTGAAAGAATCAGGATAGTTGTAAAAGGTGCTGAAAAGGTTTTTGGGTGTGGAGGTGTATCATGGGAAAGCCTCTATAAAAGACAGGAGGAAGATGGGAGAGACAAGTGGTCAGAAATCCTGATAGTCTTACAATGGAATGTGAGAAGTCTAATTGCCAATGGGAAAGGATTCAAAGGTTTTGTTAGTAGTCTTTATCGCAAACTACCGCAGCTGAACGAAGAAAACGAAGTTATTTGTGTGCAGGAATCTTTGATCAAGCCTACTTTGGATTTTATTATAAAAGGCTATGATAGTGTGCGGTGGGATAGAAATGTGGGTAATGGTGGTGGATGTGTTGTATTTGTAAAGCAAGGATTGAATTATCGATGCCTGAGTGAGGGCTCTGATTTGGAGTTTTTAGTAGTGGAAGTCTAGGGTATGTAGGAAACATTAAAGTAGTTAATTTTTGTAATCCATGTAGAAAGTTGTCAGTGGAGAATTGAGCAGAGCTCACAAATTATTTAAACGATTGTGTTATGGTGTGGTGACTTTAATGCACAATGTACTTTATGGGGAAGTCCTGATAAAGATGAAAATGGGGTAGTCATTGAGGAGATAATGGGGGGGGTCTTGTTATTAATGATGGCAGTGGAACAAGAATGGATGTGAGGACTGGTAAGGAATCTGCTATAGATCTTACTTTGGTATCAGACACTGTGGCAGATATAAGCAAGTGATTAAAAGGAATTCAGTAGGTGATGACCATTATCCCATCTTAATTGAAATTGGTAGTGATCGGGATGAGTCTGGGGTTATAGGGGTGCAGAGGTGGGTTTTTAAGTCGGCTGAATGGGAAAAGTTTAGAGATATTGATGACTGTGAGATGCAAGTGAATTGATTGAAATGTTGACTTGTTGAATTAAGTTATTTGTGAATATTATTGTGAATGCTTCAAAGAATTCTGTGCCGGGAAGGGGGTTTGAGCAAAGAAAATTGTACCATGGTGGTCTGAGTGTAGTGTTGTAATCAGGTCCCAGAATAAAGCTGTCAAAAAGCTCAAAAAGAATTATTGTTTTCAGAATCTTATTGTATATCAGAGAATGCAAGCAAATGTCAGAAGGGTTATAAAATGGACAAAGAGGGAGTATTGGCAAAAGTTTTGCAGCACTATAGGAAGGGAAACTAGGCTTGACAGGGTTTGGACAATGATTAAGAGACAGAATGGTATTAAGAGAGTATGGGTACCCAGTGATATCTATTGGTGATGTAATTGCAGTGAGTGACCAGGACAAAGCTGAGTTGATTGCCAGATCCTTTGTGAAAGAAGATTGTTCAGAGAATATTGGTGAGCTTGGAAAAAGGGAAAGACAGATTACTAAAGCATACATTGACGGAGCTGAATAAGTCCTTGAGAAAAACAAAGTGAGAGATGGAATTTGCTATACAATGACTGACCACCTAAGTAAAGACGGTAAAAAAATTGTTCTTGAGTTATTTGATAAAGTTTGGAGAGAAGGAAGGTTGCCTCAAGGATGGAAAGAGGCTGTGGTTGTTCCCATCAGAGAATCAGGGAAAGATTGTACGAAGCCTGATGGCTACAGACCAATAGCTTTGATGTCAAATGTATGTAAAAATCATGGAGAAAATGGTAAATAACAGGTTAATGTATTACATGGAAGGCAATGGTTTCTTGGCAGACTACCAGAGTGGTTTTAGAAAAGGGAGAAATACTATGGATCCGGTTGTCTGCTTAGAACATGAGCTAAGAAAAGCACAAACAAATAGAGAATCGGTTGTAGCGGTCTTCTTTAATATTGAAAAGGCATACGAAAGGTTGAGAGTTTGCTTATACGATTATGTAAATTGGATGTGACTGGAAAAATGTATAAAAAATCTTTAGAAGAAAGGAAAATACAAGTTAAAATAGGAAATATGTATTCTGAAAAGTATAGGGTTGAAAATGGATCACGTCAAGGAAGTAAGATAAGATAAGATAAGATAAGATAAGATAAGATAAGATAAGATAAGATAAGATAAGATAAGATAAGATAAGATAAGATAAGATAAGATAAGATAATACTTTATTGATTCCCATAGGGGAAATTCGGGTGTTGCAGCAGCAACATTAGAGAAAAAAAAAAAACAGGAAAAATATATACACACGTATATCAGTGCAAACACGTATGCACATATGTCACCATACATTCCCACACACACGTATACATACATACATCTACACACATACCCATACCGACATAAATATATATACACATATACACGATACACACAATATACACAATATACACAACGTACACACCATATACACAAAATACACATGCACATATATACATACGCATTTACACATAGATAGCAAACATGAGCAAGAATTAATAGATTAAATGAACCAAAGTGACTCGTGGTAGTTACGGGCACCACACGTGTGAGTGGGTGACGGAGTGATGGGGTGGCGGTCGCACAGATGCCCTCCAGGCAGTCAGGGTTGTGTCCCGTCCAGACTGCTGTTTTGCAGTCTGATGGCCATGGGCACAAAGGAACGTCTGAAGCGTTCAGTTCTGCACCAGGGTGGGATGAGCCGCTGGCTGAACGAGCTGCTCATCAGACACAGCTCGTTGTGCAGGGGGTGGGAAGGATTGTCCAGGATAGCTCCCAGTTTGTCCTTCACCCTCCGCACAGCCACCGACTCAAGATGGTCAAGATTGAGTCCCCCCACTGAGCGAGCTTTCCTCACAAGCTTGTTGAGCCTGTTGACCTCACCAGTCCTGGCACCGCCCCACCAGCACTCTATAGCAAAGAAGAGTGCGCTGGCTACCATAGACTGGTAGAAGGTCTAATGGACCACGCTGCAGACACCAAACGACCTCAGTCTCCTCAGGAAGAACATCCTGCTCTGAGCCTTCCTGTATAGGGCATCTGTGTTGTGTGTCCAGTCCAGTTTATTGTTAATATGGAGCCCAAGGTACTTATGGGAGTCCAAAATCTCCACCTCTTCACCCAGAATGGTGATTGGTATAGGTCTCCTCCTATTCCTCCTGAAGCCCACTACCACCTCCTTTGTCTTGGAGATGTTGAGTAGGAGGTGATTTTGGTTGCTCCACTCAACAAAAAACTGTATAGTCAAGACTTGCATAGAGTGAAGTTTAAGTATCTGGGGGTTTGATTTGAAAAAACAACATGAGCAACTCATTTTCAGAAAATTGGGGATAAATGTACAAAGGTGCTAAACATTTTAAGATGTTTAATTGGAAAATCATGGAGCTGATAGGCAGGCATTGATCTCAATTTACAGTGTTTTGATTAGATCTTCTTTAGACTATGGATGTGTTGTATATGAATCTGCAGTTTACACTACTTTGAAAAGACTAGATTTGATTCAATACTGGGCTTTGAGGCTGTGTAAGGGTGTTTTTAGGACTTCTCCTACTGCAGCGCTGCAGGTTGAAGTGAACCAAATGCCATTAGATTTGAGAAGGGTTCAGCAGTCCCTAAATTACTGGATTAATCTTAAAGGGCAAAGGTCAGAACATCCAACATTGAATACTTTGAAGCCATGTAGGGAGAAAGAGAAGAAGCAAAATAAAAGTTTTGGGTGGAGTCTACGCCTCGCCCTTCCTCGCAAGATCCTCGTTCCAGAATTCTACATCTTGACTCTCCTGGATCTCTTCTGCTTCTGAGTTCACGTTTTATTCTGGCTGACTCAGCTGTGACAGCACAATCTGGCCTAAAAATGAACCCAGCAGACGCAGTCAAAACAGCCCTGTTCTACCAAGGGGAGCTACTTGGAGAACATGGAAAGAGCCGTACGCTCTTGGGTGAGCGACAGCATCTCTGTAATCACCGACTGGATAAAGTGTGTACTACTTCAAAATATCCATGAAAAACTACCAATCTCTCCAGTGACCCCTGGACCCTTATCTGTCCCTACCCCACCAAGTCAGGTGTCTGATCAGGAATCGGTCTTCCGAAATGCAGTCTGTCCGTCTCCTGATCAGTTCTCTGAAGTGAGAAAGTGTGGGTGGTTTCTTCTTCAGTGCTCTTGCAATTTCACGTTCAACACAGTCATTCCCCTCTGATGCCTCTAAGATTTCCTACATTGTAGCTCTTAAGTGGCAGAGTGCTTGCTTGGCCATTGACCCACTTTCAATCTCGGGCCATTGACTCGACATTGTACTCCAACTTCTTGGACGAGTTCCATAGAACTGTTGATCAGCCACTGAAGGAGCAGATGCAGTCAAGAGATTACTTGACCTAAAACAAGGAAATCAGTCTGTTACTGATTTTATCATAGATTTCCATATCCTTGCGGCTGAGACTGGATGGCCCTCTGACGTGCTTGAAGATGTGCTGCTCAATGCTCTGAAGGACCAGCTAGCCCTCGAGAGGAGGTGTATTCCTGGTCGCAATGGTCATTCAAATCAATCCAGAGCATCTCAGTCGACGAGGAACGTGAGCCAGCAACAACACCCACTTTCAGACCCAGTTGAATCCACACTACATTTCCCTTTGCCCTCTGTTAAAAGACAGCACCTGCAAGTAGAGGCAGGAGTACTGGTGGGCGGAACTCTCAAACACAATCCTCCTCATTTAACTATTTTATGTGATGGCTCATGGCCTCAAGGTGCTTGTCGATTCAGGGGCTGAACAGAATCTCATCAATCCCAGCGTGGCCCGCCATCTCAACCTATTCCTTGTGCCATTGTCCTCTCCACTTTCTGCTCTGGATGGGAGGGTTCTGACCGCCATCACTCATAAGACCAACCTGGTCACTGTAATCGCTACAGGTAACTATAGGGAGACGATGGAGTTCCTCCTGTTGCTCATGTCTAGCTTGTGTTAGAGTTTCCATGGTTGCCTCTACACAACCCCCATGTCCATTGGGCTCATGGTTGACTTGAAAGCTGGAGCTTGTTTGCCTGTCTAAAGTCTGCCCTAAAATCTTCTAACCAGACTTCTCTTAATGCTCCAGAACCAACCATTGACTTAACTTCTGCTACACCAGAATACCACGACTTGCACAGTCTTCAGTAAAGCAGATCGGGCTTTCCCTCAGCTAAAGGAGAAGTTTACATCAGCACCCATTGTGATTCAACCAGACCCTGAACGGCAGTTTATTTTGTAGGTGAGCGCCTCAAATTCTGGTGTGCTTTGACAAAATTGCTTTGTAGATAAAAATGTAGGTGTGAATGTGTCTACGGGTCTGTAGAGAAGTCCAGCCAACCTTTCTGTAGAGGTCACAATGATGAGTTTGTTATGATAAATGGTGTCCAGTTTTTTAAGACTACTTAAGGCTGCATGATTATGAATCATGTCACCATAATCCAGCGATTCAGTACTGTGGAGCAAATTAAAAGTTTTCTGTTATTGAAAGAAAAACAAACTTTATGCCAATAAAGAGAGCTAATTTGCATTTAACTTTTGGGATAGGTTATCTATATGAGTTTTGAAAGAGTTTATTGTCCAGCCAGATACCGAGGTATTTATAGTGCTAAACCTGCTCAATGATGTCACCATTTAGGGTCTGGATGGGATAGTAAGTGTTTTGTGATTGGCTCTGGTGAAATGCATGAATTTGATCTTTGATGAATTTAGAGCCAGTTTTAAGTTAATTAATGAATTTTGTAGTATTAAAGGCGGTTTGTAAGTTTGAAAAGGCCTCTTTATAGCAGTGGGTGCAACTTAGTACAAAACAGTTTCATTGCCATAAAAGTGGGCAGTGCAGTGCGAGGAGGAGGAAAAAATCTTAATGTATAATGTAAAAAGGAATGGACCCAGGATTGAACCTTGAGGAACACCTTTTTCTAACATCAGAGATGATGTGTGTCCATCGGCAGTAACTAATTGTGATCTGTTTGAAAAGTATGCAGTGAATCAGTTTAAAAAAATTTTATCAAGCCAATTGAAGCAAGTTTGTTAATGAGGATAGAATGGTCCATTGTATCAAATGCCTTTGACAAGTCAACAAAGAGAGCCACACAGTGCTGTTTCTTGTCCAAGGCATGAATGATATCGTCCATCACTACTGTAACAGCTGTTTTTGTGCTGTGGCCTGATCTAAACCCAGATTGCTGAGGGTCAAGGATTTTATTATTTTCGAAGAACAATCGCAGTTGGAGTTCACTAGTGATTCAAGGATTTTAGCTGGTCCAGATAATTTTGAAATTGGGTGATAATTATTAGGATCTCTTGTGTCTTTACCTTTTATGTAAAGGAGCCACCTGAGCAGTTTTCTGTACTAATGGGATATTTCCAGTTAAGAATGTTGGATTAAAAATATGAGTAAGAAGGGGTGCAATGACTGGTGCACTACGGCACAATAGTTGCAGGTTGAGATTATTGTCACCAGGGAATTTTTTTTTACGTTCAAGTGTGTTAAATTACATCTGCATTAAGTATTAGTTGAAAGGAGAAGCTTGGATTCAGATTTGTGGCCAAGTCATCAAAAGGTAATAAATTAGTATTGTTGTTTACAAGAACATGGTCTGTAGCAAACATATTGACAACTGTAATGAAATGGTTGTTTAGAATATTTACCATATCATCCATGTTTAGTGTTGAGCCATTGTCACTGTTGATACATGTTGAAGTAGGGTGGAGGGCTTGGCCTTTATTGATTTCGCCAGTTTCCAGAAGGTGACACCATTTCCTCTAGAATTTTCAAAGGCTGCTAGATAATGATCAGCTTTTGCTTTTCTGACAGCTATGTAAACATAATTTCTTTGCCGTCTAAAATTCTGCCAATCATCTTTATTGTCAAAGGTTCTTGCCTTCGTCCATAACGTATCTCTATGATGCATGGCTGTGACAAGTTCGTTTGAGTGCGAGAGATTTTTCCTGTTTTTTACTCTGATTGTTTTGGAGGAGCATGCAAGTCAGCAATTTTGTTATTCAGTTGAAAAAGAGGGTAATACCAGATCTGGCTTGTGGGTATAAAGCACTGAATTCCTATTTGAATTTTCCAGGTCATTGAGGAAATTCTGTTCATTAACATGTTTAAAATTTTTAAAAGTGGTGATCATGGGGTGTGATTTTATGGAGCGAGTGTTTCTGACACAAACTCTAGGAAAGTGATCACTGACATCCAGGGTTAAAATTCCAGAGGCTGAGTAATTATGTGGTTTATTAGTTAAAATTAGGTCAATTAAAGTAGAATAAACAGGATTTTTAAGGTTTGGTCTTGTTGCCTTGGACACGAGTAGAGTCAAGTTTAGGCCAAGACATATGTCCTTTAATTTCTCAGCCTCAGGGGATAGCCAATCTAGGTTTAAATCACCAAAGACAAGGGGCTCAGTGAATGCGTGAGGCCAGTAGGTTCCTTATATTATCCAAAACCTCAGCAATTGCAGATTGGGCAATAAAGGCCCACAACAATCATTTTTAAATTATTTCCAAAAGTGAAAGTCAAACCAATAAAGTCCAATCGTTTGGGAATGGACAAGGCTTTGAGGGGTTAAACATTCAGACAGTCTTTTAACATAAATCAGAACTCCCCCATCTTTACTTTTCTGGTCACATCGAAATAACTTTTAGGCAGCAATGCTGACAGCCTAATCTGGGATACTAGCTTTGAGCCAAGACTCTGTGATCACAAAGCAATCAGGATTTATATCCCTGATCAGCACATTCACATGGTCTAGTTTTGGAAGTAGACTTCTTGCTTTTAAACGGAGTACACAGAGCCCATGAAAATTCCTGAACTCAGGGGATCTGGATGTATCTTTAATATTTGTATCAACAACATGAGAAGTATACTTAATTTGATCGGTTTGGTGTATTGTAATTGAGTTATCATAATTCAAAGAACTGGGTGACTTAGAGATTAGGTTGTCAGTCCTTGAAGATATTTGAATTGTAATTGGATATGCAACGATGGGCCTAGATGAATTTAGCCCATTTGATTCTGACCAGTCCGGAATGTTCAGTATGGAGTCTGTGGGAGCAGCTTTGGATGGTGGAGTGCAGGGGTAGGGGGAGTGCATGTGCATGGGAGGGGTGTGTATGGGGAAGGGAGTCAATCATGTGCAGGTGTGGAGTTGTTGATGGAGTAGAGGATATTGTTTGTGAGTAGACGGGTGTTGGTGATTGTGAGCTCCTGCCAATCAAACAAGCTGTGGAGGAATGGCGACATTGGTTAGAGGGAGCCAAACAACCCTTTCTGGTGTGGACTGACTATATAAAACCTCTCCTATCTGCAAACCGCTAAGAGATTGAGCTCCCGTAAAGCCTGCTGGTCCTTGTTTTTTTGGTTTTGCCAGAAGGTTTGGTTTTGCCTTCTCCGTTACTTATTGGCCAGGTTCCCGTAACATCAAACCGGATGCCTTATCCAGGCAGTTTGCCCCAGATGGGGAGACCACCTACAAAACCCATATCCAACCCCCTACCTGTCAGGTGGGGGATGGAATGTCGCATGTGGAGAGTCAGATCCGTCAGGGGCTGACCGTGGATCCGGATCCTGGGAATGGCCCACCAGACGCCGCTATGTCCCGTTACCTGCTTGATCTGCAGTTCTCCACTGGACCCATTCCTCAAGGTTTGCTTGTCACCCTGGCATTCGTCGGACCATCGGACACCATCTGGTGTCCCCTCGTTGGAGTCTGATACTCTGGAGTACATCTCTGCCTGTCAGGTCTGTGCAAGAAGCAAGGGCACTAATCACCCTCCATCTGTTCATCTGCAGCCACTCGAGATCCCATATTTTCTCTGGATTTTGTTACTGGCTTACTCCCCTCCTGGGGTAGAACTGCCATACTCACTGCAATTGACTGTTTTTCTAAGGCTGCTCATTTCATTCCACTAGAGAAATTGCCATCCTGCCATAATGGCTGACCTTCGGGTTGATCATGTCTTCCGGCTCCACGACATCATCTCTGACCGGGGGCCTCAGTTCATATGGCAGGTTTGGAAGTCTTTCTGTACTGTCCTTCTGGGCTAAAGTTTCCTTCATCTCCGGTTATCATCCCCGGTCCAATGGCAAGACTTAGCGACTGGGACCAAGAGCTGGAGGGCGCACTTTGTTGTGTAGTGGCTAGTGAACCTTCCTCTTGGAGCCAACATCTATGCTAGGCTGGATATGCCCACAATTCCCTGACCTCTTTGGCCACTGGTTGCTCCCTCTTTGAGGCCTCCCTGGGATACCAGCCACCATTGTTCCCAGAGGAGGGGCTGGATCTGGAGGTACCCTGTGTTCAGCATCATCTGCAGAGAGCCCAACAGGTATGGACTCATATCAGGGAGGCTCTCCTCCGGACAGCTGAACGCAACTGTCGCCTGACTGATTGTCTCACCTGGTCAGCAGGTTTGGCTCTCTGCCAAGGACATTACTCTGAAGGATGTGCACAGGAAGTTGTCTCCGAGATTTATTGGCCCTTATGAAATTGACTGATTGTTAGCACCACTGCCCCCCGTCTCAACCTTCCCAATATTCACAGGTGAAGCCTGTGGTGTCCAGTCCGTTGCGCCCTCCAGCCGGTGGAGCAAGCTTCCAAGAAGTTCTGGGTGGACACTGGAGTGCTTCCACTTCAAACCTGCAACCTACCTGCCCTAATCACTCCAACTACTCAAGGACCTGCAGGAGCTCCAGTCTGCCTGTCAAAGTGCTTTCGCTCTCCTGGATTCCATGTCTCACCCGTCCTCGCAAGATCCTCATTCCAGAATTCTACGTCTTGCCCTGCCTTTGACTCTCCTGAATCTCTTCTGCTTCTGGGTTCACCCTTTATTCTCACAGACTCAGCCATGACAAACACTGCCATTGTGGCGGACACTAAAGGGTGTGGCCTCTCACTCCTGGTGAACTCCCGTTGTCTGGCCAATGGCGACTACCGGGGTCTGGCTGAGGAGGCTGACCGCATCCCACTGACGACCAGGCAGTGCACCGTTTGGCGCTTCACATCGGTGCCCCCGAGGACAGCGCCAGGATATGAGGATGCAACCGTGGTATCCGCCCTGAGAGGTCGGAAGACCGGCCTGTGTTTCTTCCTATGGCGGTTCGGCAGCAAGGCGTTGTTTCCCCGTGTGCGTTCAAGGAGTCGGGAAAACGGCGGAGCCAGCGCTCTGTAGCGGCTGTGAGCACTGGCGGACACACTCAGCTGCTGTTTGTCAGAGACTCAAGGTATGGACCCAGGTTTTTGGTAGACTCTGGCTCTTCTGCGAGCCAGAGTCCGACGCAAGGAGACATGCATGCCAGAGGCAGCGACCCGTTATTGAGTACTGCTAACAGGTCTGCAATAGACACGCTCGGGTTGCAGTCGGTTTCCATGTGTCTTGGTGGCCCCCATTTTGAATGGGACTTTGTGATCTCCGCCATCACAGTTCTCTTCACCGGCGCAGTCTTTCTCTGCACCCACGGCCTGTTCGTGGACATAGCGAACCGCTGTCTTATTTACGTGTTATCCTTCGCAACATATCCTTGCGAGACGAAGGAGGTGGGACCAGGAACACACCACAATTTTTTGGTTGCAGGTGATGTTTACCAACGGTTGCTAGCGGAATTCCAAACACTGACGACGCCCAAGTTTTCAACCGCGTCTACACAACATGGTTTCATCCCCACAGTGGGACCACCTGTGTTCACAGGAGCGAAGCACCTAGATGCGTCTAAACTGGCGATCGCAAAGGAGGAGTTCACCACCATGGAGCTTTTGGGAATCGTGAGGAGGTCTAACAGCTCGTGGGCCTCTCCTCCCCACATGGTGCTGAAGGCAGATGGGTCATGGCAGCCGTGCGGCGATTTTCGGCTGTTGAATGTCGTGACCGCGAATTACCATTTTCCCATTCCCCAAAACCAGGATTTCTCTGTGCGGCTGTCGGGCACCACCATTTATTCCAAGTGCGCGTATGCATGGAGGATGTGCCCAAGACCGCGGTGATCACCTCGTTTTGCCTTTTCGAGTTCTTGCGCATGCCTTTCGGTCTGAAGTGAGCCACTCAGACGTTCCAAAGGCTCATGGACTTGGTGCTGCAGGATCTCTCATTTGTATTTCTGTGTCTGGATGACATTCTGGTGGCCAGCCTGGTAGCTGAGGCGCACCGGGAGCACCTGACACAGGTTTTCTGGTGTCTCGACCAGCACAGCCTCATAATCAACCCTGCTAAGTGCCAGTTTGGTCTGCCGGTGATTGATTTCTTGGGGCACCGCATTTCCCCACAAGGCGCAGTACCGTTGCCTTCTATGGAGCAGGCAGTGGCTGATTATCCTCAACCAACGTCAGTCAGGGCATTGCAGGAGTTCATTGCAGGAGGGCATAGTGAATTTTTATGACCGATTCCTCCCTCACACTGCCCATCTCCTCTAGCCACTTTATGGGGCTTTGTGGTCCAGCTGGGCTAAGGATGCGGTCGTCTTGATCCCAGAGAGGGTTTGCTCCTTCAACGGGGCCAAGAGTGCCTTGGCCAATGCGGCTCTTCTCGCTCATCCCATGCCCGCTGCTCCCATAGTGTTGACGACCAATGCATCCGACGTTGCAGTTGGGGTTGTGGTTGAGCAGCAGGTGGCGGGCGCCTGGCAGCCACTTGCATTCTTTAGCCTCATATTGCATGATAGCGAACCTAAGTACAGTATTTTTGACTGGGAGTTGTTGGCTCTGCACCTGGCGATGCAGCACATCCATTTTCTTCTGGAGGGCCGCTTTTTCACGGCGTATGTGGACCACAAGCAGTTGACTTTTGCTATGTCCTGTGTGGCTGAACCGTGGTCTGCTTGCCAGCAGCGGCTCCTGGCCGTTTTGGAGTTTACCAAAGAAATTAGGGAAAGTCCAATTCGGTCATGGATTGCCTGTCACGGGTTCTGGTGCGTCCTGTGCTTGTCGGGGTTGATTTCGAGGCTATGGCTGATGACCAGCCCAGCAATACAGATGTCCTCACAGTGAAGTTGTTGCACACTGGCCCAAAGTTGGAGGATGTAGTGGTGCAGGACAGGGACCCTGCCCTCCACTGTGATGTCTCTACTGGCCGACCCTGCCCGGTGGTCCTGGTGGCTTGGCGCCACTGGATTTTCAACTTGATATGCTCGCTCTCGCAACCGGGGGTCTGAGCTTCGGTTAAACTGGTGTTTGAGATGTTTGTCTGGCTGGGCAATTGTAGGGATGTCAAGGAGTGGGCAGCCGCTTGTGAGGCATGCCATCCTCAGGCTAATGGCCTGTGTAAGCATTTCACCAGTTCCTCAAGGTGGCGTTGTCGGCCGTGCTCTCAGGGGACAACTGGGTGGATTGGTTGCCGTGGGTCATGCTTGGGCTGCGGTCGGCCCCTAAGGAGGATCTCAACGCTTGGCCTGCCAAGCTAGTTCTTGGGCAGCCACTGCGGGTCCCAGGTGAGTTTTTGCCTGAGTGGTCTGCTCCTCCATCCCGTCAATTCTAGGGTCCTGTCGCACCCCTCGGCCCGCGTCTTCCGGGCCCCATCCATCTTTGTTTTCAGAAGTCGTTTGTGCCTGCAGAGCTGAAGTCTGCTCATTTTGTGTTTGGCCGGCATGATGCTCACTGTTTGCCCCTGTAGCCCCCGTACCATGGGCCGTTCCACGTACTGGAGGTGGGCGTTAAGGGTTTTGTTTGGGACATGGACGGGCCTCAGTACCATGTTGCGCTAGATCAATTAAATCTGGCACACTGTGTAGTAGGTGAAATTGTTTCCCCTTTCCAGGATCCTCACCGTGGTTGCCCTCCATCCAGGACTCCAGCAGCAGCTCCGCAGGTCCAGGCGCCTCCTGACGTCACAACTAAGGGACACCGCAGGAATTTTAGCAGATTGCTCAGGCCTCCCATGAGGGACTAGTTGTTGCCCAGGGTCTCTTCTGGGTTTTTGGGGGTGGGGCTTTGTGGCGGACACTCAAAGGTGTGGCCTCTCTCCCCGGGACTGAGGGCCGGGGGGTGTGGTTACACAGTATATATACGGGTGTTCCTGACAGGAAGACGTTCCTGATTGTTCTGTTGGTGTGTTGTGAATAAAGTTAGCAACTCCTCCACGAATCTGTCATCATTTGCTCATCAACACACCACACCATACCATATCTCCAAAAGTGCAGTATACTCCTGTTTTGATATCTTCACAATTGTTAGGTATTTATTTAGGGTGTTCTATGCCAGCAGATATTTTACAGCATCAGTAGATTTTATATTCATATAATTATATTAATTAATAATCTACAAGGAATTCATAGGTTATTTACTTCAGATTATATATATATTTTTTGTCTGTTGAAATGAATCTCATTTAGATTTTTGTACAAGCTTTTGTTTGTAAACAGTTGTAAAAATTCAGCTTCTTTCTCTTTCAAACACCTTACAGAGCATATCCCAAAGTTATAGGATCCCCCAAAACAATTGTAAACTGATTCAACCTTATATGACGCTGCATGATCATGCACATTGATTCATGATTCATGAGAATTCATGTGGTGAAGACAGTACATAGATAAAGTGGTATTAATGTGTATTCTCTCAGAACACTTGATTTTTGTTTAAATCGTCATTATGACAACAATTTGGTTTACACACGCAAGCATATACAAAGTCACTATTGCAGAATATTTGCAACAATAGTTGTTTCCTTGTCCAAATATTATATAATTTATAATAGGATTTTTACATATGCTGTCAAAATAATTTATATTACATAGAATTAAGCCGACCTTCCAAGAGCGCAAGAAAACTTTCCATGCTCAATTTAAACCCTACATATTACACACACAGTGTCCAATGAATTACTGTATTACAAGAGAATAATAAAGGCCTAAACATTGCATCCCAAACAATTTCCGTATCAGCCTCTCCATTATTAATCACTATAAAGTGTTTAATTAATTAATCACATCTTGATGGGTAGAAGTCTCTCCAACGATCTACTACACCCAGTTCTGACATAAGGTTCTTAAGCTCCTTGTGTATGACAATTCTGTTTGATTCTGTGGAGGCATCTGTTTTTGGATTGAGGCAAATGTTCCAGTCTCCCCCAAATATAAGTATACCTGTTTGTCATCAGGCTGAAGATTTTTCTATAAAGCAATATGTCATTGTCAGGGGGTGCATAGATATTTGATAGGGTTATTTGAACCCCTTCTATCTTGCCTGTGTGTAATAAGTATCTTTCTTCCTTGTCCTTTGTCTCAGAGTTTTTTTTCTGTAGAAACACAATATGTGCATTCTCCTTTTTCATTTAGTTCAAAATCTTTTTTCTCTTGATTTTGTTCAGGACTCCATTTATATTGAATGAGACAATTTATGAGGATAATTAACCATATTCTTTCGTGTGTCCTTTGTACCTGAGTTCTCCCAAACACAATGATTAGTTTTTGAAGCATCCATCCATGGAACTACCATAAACATTGAGAGATGAACATAAAATGAAAGGTACAATCGCAAAATTCTTAACCAAATGTATTTTCTTAACCAAATGTATTTTTTCAATGATGAGTCTCGTACTGCACGAGTCTTTGAGGGGCATTCGGTGTCAGAAGCCCCCTCAAGGGGTATCCAACTCTCATGCTCTTATTGTCTTGGCTGGAGAAGTTCTGTCACTCCGACCAATTTTTCTTTGCTTTAAAATCCGATGTAAGAGTCTTAAAATTTAAGGTTAATTTAGGGTGCACTAAGGCTTCAGACATCACGGCAAAAAGATATAGACTCAACAAATAAGAATATATATGTCTCAAATAAAATTAGGACTGATTGTCCCAGTTTGTAAGTACAATAAAATAAGACATAAACCAGTGCAGATCTATATGCATCCCTTATTCGGTAAGATGGTCGCTCTTCTCTCACTCTGAATGGGGATTCCGTTTGAATTCCTAGAGCTTCTCTTTGTACTACATCTGGGAGGCTTTTTTCCTGCAATGTTCCATCTGCCGTGTTCGTGATTCCACTCCCGTTGAACCAAGTTGGTTAGGGCAGGTATGATGACAACGAGGAACCTATCAGAAGACATGTCTTCTGTTGCCTCTGCTGCGCTAGAATATAGGTGGGCACTGTCATCGTAAAAATCTGTAATCTTGCTGGATAGGGAGTTTGGAACTTGATTTTCTTTTTCTTCAATATTTTCTTTACTTCAGCATATTCTGTACAGCTTCTGAGGATCGCAGATAGATAGTCAGGGTCTATGGAGAAGTGAGTATTGTTATAGAAGACCTCTCTTTTCTGCCAGGCTTTAGGTATCACCTCTTCCTTATCTCTATGGCTTGCAAACTTGGCAATGATGGCCCGGGGCAATTTGGTTCTCAGCTTCTACTCGTCGGTTTTACGTCTTTTGCAGTTCTTCTTTAATCTCAGTGACTTGGTGTTTGTTATCTCGTCTGACGCCTCATAGTTCAGTCAATATGCTTCGTAGGTAAACTTCATCTTCAGCGTTCAACTCACATGTTGGGGAGCTACTTTAGCTAGCATCACTTCATGGCATCAATTCATCAGTATTTTCTGTCTGTATCTTTCTGTAGCCATAATTTTCTTACTCCTTTCTGACTCCTCATCATGCACAGTTACTCTCTTGGAAATTATCTGAGTTGTTATCAGGGTTAATTTGGAAACAATCGGGGAGCACTAGACGCAAGCTGCCATCTTTTCCGCGACAGGGACAAGAGCCACGTCTGCTTCTTTTAACCATTTCCTAACAATCCACAGCAAAACAGTACTGCTAAAAAGACAAACTCCTCTCTGGCAACTTCGCTAAGGTATAATGTGTCAGGAAGTGACAAATTTGACTTCCCCTTTTAGCATTGATGTGGACTGCGTATTCAGACATGCTTGTTACCAGAAACAGTCCCTTCCACCTTAGTTCATTCCACTTGCGCTTGTGGAGTTTCACCAATACCCAGTCTCCTGTACATACCTGGATAGTCTTTGATTCTGCTGACTGGTCCTTGCTTTCTCCTTCTGCCCTGGCAACCTGTTCAGACAGTGACACAACTAGTTCTGGTAGTATTCTTCTGTTTCCATCATTCTCGAGTTTGAGGACACTGAATGGTTGAATGGTTGGTATACTCTTAAGTCTCTAGATGGCCCAGGCATTCGGCTACGAGTCAACAGTTCATACGGCGTTAGATGTGTTTCTCCATGAGGAGAAGTCCCCAAAGACATTAGAGCCAGTGGTTGCTCCTCTAACCAATCTAACTTTGAACTCACACATAAAGTCTACATTTTCTGTTTTAATGTTCGACTTGCTCATTCTACTAGTTCTTGAAACAGCGGATGATAAATCAAACTGAACTTATGCGTCAGACCTATCGCTCCTTCTACCTCACGCAGGTTGTTTATTATTGAAATGAGTCCCACTGTTGGACCCTGTGACTCTCGGAACTCAATACCTAGGTATTAGTTCAGTTTTGAGCCACTTAATTACTGTATTTGCATCTTCCCTTTTGGTTGACAAACTTATTGACATACGAACTGAGGCTCTTTAGAAAGGCTTCATGCACAGCAATTTCATACTTTGGGCCAGGTACAACGATCATGTTGTCTGGGAGTGTCATGCCAGTACTGGTTGTGAAGATTTCAGTTATCCTGGAGATGATGTTACTGGCATCCTCATCCTCTTTCTCATTACAGGTAAACACTTAGGGCATACTGACTTGTGGCCAAAAAATATTCTGCAGGGCCATAACTAAGTCATTGACATAGTCTCTGCAGTGTGCATTTTCCTCTTATCTGTGTGATTGTGATTGAGATGGATAGTTCTTCGACCTGGCTCTAGAAGATGCTGTTGGAGCCTTGCCAGATTGTTGGTTGTCTTCCAGGGGGTGCATGTCTTATTCCTCTGCTCCTCCTCTGGTTACTGGGACAGGTTGATCAGGGTTCTGCCAGTTGTAGTCATCTTGGTCCAAATGGAACGTATTCTGTGACTTCTGACCCTCCCTTGTCAGCGGAGCTGGAAGAGGGGGATTTTGCGAGGCTGTAGTCTGTGTGCTAGACGGTGCAGAAGATGGTGATTGCCTGATGGTGTTTGCCTGATGTTCCTGCCTCCTTCTCTACTGCCTGCCATTTCACCCTGTGTAGCCTTTCTGTCTCTCCTTTCTGCCTTGTCTCTCCACATTCTCAAACACTGGAGTTGTTCCTTGACTTTTCTCACTTTACTCATGTCTCTTATTCCTTTTTTACTGTACTTTTTTTTCTTTATTTGACGTTATTTTGAAATAGGTCCATTTACTTTGGATGAACCATTACTAGGTAACCCCTTATTTTCCCATTACCTCAGATATTTGCATGGTTGTACGCCATTATTTTTATCTTTATCTTCTTCCAATTTTTGTGCATGGCTTATGTGCCTCCTGTCGTCCATTTCGGCACACACTTCCATTTCTCACACTTCTATTTGGGCACTCCCATCAAGTTTTCCTATGAAGAGACTTTGCAGTGGTTAAAATACAGCCCCACCAGAATATCTGTCATTCCCAATCGTAGGGATCAATATTTTGTCTATCTGTCTTTGCATCGAAAAGGGATCAAGATTTTGTTTATTTATCTTTCCCTCTAATAAGGATCAAGATTTTAATTATTCTCTCCTAGACACTTCAGCACGATGTGGTGAATCACATACTGGGTTTTTTGTCTGGTTTCTAGTCTAGTTTCTAGTATCTTCAGAAAGGACAGTGGAATTGGCTAAAGATTTCTCAAAGGGGTGGAAAAAATGGACACTGAGGATGATGAGTGGAAAAGGCAGTTGGTCCAACTTACTGCATCATTCATCCTAGTCAGCGGCTCATCCCACCCCGGTGCAGAACTGAACGCTTAAGACGCTTCATTGTGCCCACGGCCATCAGACTGTATAACAGCAGTCTGGATGGGACACAACCCTGACTGCCTGGGGGGCATCTGTGCGACTGCCAACCCATCACTCCGTCACCCACTCACACGTGTGGTGCCCATAACTACTACGGGTCACTTTGGTTCACTTACTCTATTTATTCTCACTTGTGTGTGCGCTATCTGTCTGTATATGTGTGTGTGTATATTGCCTATATGTGTAAATATATTGTACGTAGGTATGGGTATGTGTTTGTATATATATGTATACGTGTGCGTGGGCATGTATGGTGACATATGTGTATATGTATATGCATCTATATATGTGTGTATCTATCTTTCCTAGCTGTTTTTTTTTCCTTTCTATTGTTGCTGCTGCAACACCCGAATTTCCCCTATGGGGATCAATAAAGTATTATCTTATCTTATCTTATTTTATCTCATCCAAATCGCCAATGATGAATGTGGTGATTGTTAGAATGTTACACAATAAGGAAACTGTAAACATGCACAGGCACAAAAAAGACACATGACACAGTTAATCCCATGAAATGTCTGTATTTGTACATTTATTTGGTCATGCAACTCAAATGTATGCCCTATTTCAATAACAAAATGTGCCTTAATAGCCTAAAATCCCAGTCAAGCACAAACAGTTCCCTTTGTGAATGTAACAAAAAAAAAGGAAAGATGCATACAACCGGTTGCATGTGGCAAGAAACTTCATGTATATCATACTATCATGTATGAATTCACTCCAATGTTCGATACTATAGTTTTGTACAAGTATGACTGAAATGCAAATACATCTTCCTTCCCTCTACTTGTAGTCTGGATATTTCCTCAATTCCTTGTGCAGACATTGCGGCTCAATTTGACACTCTGGACTGGTCGCCAGTCAGTCGCAGGGCCAAATCTAGAAACAGACAACCATTTACTCTCTCATTCACACATCTGGGTAATTTTTCCAATTTTCAACCACATATATAAATGAATACTTGTTTACATATTAGTTTAAAGGCAGTAATGTAATTGTATACATTTTTTTTTCATTTTGAAACAATCAAATTAAATGTTTCTGTCTGGTCTTTTTCTTAATGAATCCTTTGTAGAAGTTGTAGTCTTTTTAAAAACATTTTTTATATTCTTTAATGAGAGAAATCCTTAACATAGTCACAGCTATTCCAGATAACACTGTTGCTGTGATGGCATTATGTGCTTTGAAATCACATTATTTAGACTTTTGATTGATTAAACATTTGACAAATGTGTTTCTTGAGACATGTAATGACCTTGTGGTTTCTCTAACTAGAATTTTTTTCAATGCAGAATATTTGACAAGTTGCTTGGAAAACTAATGGATTCATCACTAATTAATCCAGCAACATCTCAGCTGTTTGCTGTCCTGGTGTCATACACTGTAAGTCAGGGGTGTCAAACTCATTGGTCCGTGGGCTGCATAAGAGATAATTTGATCTCCGGCGGGGGTGTGTGTAATTTATCATGTTCTATTTCGTTATATTTCAGCGGTCGCTCTGATTTGTTGACGCTCCGCGCTCAGCTGCAAAAGATCCGCTCTCCGTCAGCCGCTGTATGTATGTAATCCCGCTGCTTCTGACGCTTTGGCCAGGTGCGGTCTGAAGGCCTAATCTAGCCACAACACGAAGTCGCTTGGTCACAGCCTCCTCAATGAGATATGGAGCTCTTCGTCCTGCGCTTCCCTCTGAGCAAGCCCCAAATGACATGCACCACTAACCATCTGCTTAAAAGATAAGAGAGTCCAACTAATGTGAGTTTTCTTTACACATACTGGACGCCCCCTGGTGGGTGATTTGAAAAATTTCCCCTTCTTTCTTTAGTAACTCAACTTTGAACAGAAATGAGCTAGAGACTTCATTTTTTTTGACATCCTCAAAATGTATGCCTCTACAAGAGGTGGGTCAGATAAAACCCTTTTGCGAGCCAGATCCAGCCCGCGGGCCGTATGTTTGACACCCCCGCTGTAAGTAACAACAAGGTAGAAATCACAATACCTCAGTACAAATCACGATGCACACTTCGCACTTACTTTATCCCAACTAATAAACACATAAAATACAATATAACGACAGCATCCCTGGTGTCTTACAGAACCATAGACAACCATTGAAAATATATCAGCAACTTAATTGCAGTTGTTAAAAATAAATTTGGGGTGAGCATCACCTCAAAGTACCATTCCTATTAAGGTCCAAGTTGTTAAATATTTATACTGTTCTCTAATCCAGCGGGGTCCAGGTATGTGTAGGGCAATTTCATTTGTGAATTTCTTAGAGTGATCGCTTCACTCAGGTTGGACAAATTGACCTGAAATTCTTTAATTATCTGCTTTGGCATAGGCTCGTCAAATCGTACTTCCGGGTATGTACCCAATGGCACCTATCAAAATAAAAACAAGTGTATGGGCAGTCAAATGAACTGTACAATTTTAAAAGATATGCTCATTTACAACCAAACTTACAGAATCGGAATACTTGTTTGAAAGAAGCCATGCCATTGCTGCAAATTTTGCTGTCTCGTCCTTGTTTGGAATTGCCTCCAGAATTGTCTTCATGTTTGTCTTCCCCTTGGTGGATGGCGGTTCATTGTGCAACAGAAGTGATGCATTTGGTACAAAGGAGTAGAAATCAAACTAGAATAAAAAGAGTCACTGTAGATTGCCTCAGTCATTGAGAACTTTAATCACACTTGACAAGTAATGGACAAATAAAGAATTCTGTTTGTGAAGTATTGCCTCACCTGTCCATTGTTCACTGCAGGATGTTGAACTGATATAGTGAAGATCACCATGGTGATAAACTTGATCACTTCCTGCACGGTATGGAAGCACTCTGGAATTCCTGTTAGCAACACCCTTGCTGTTAAATTTATCCATCCAATACCTGAAAACACCTTCAGTATCTTTTTAACCTCTATATTTACATTAGATTGGGTTGGGGAGAAAAGTTTCAGGGGTCCTATGTGATAGAAGAATATAATCTAGAATGAAAGGAAAAGTTTACAAAACAGTGGTGAGACCAGTGATGCTGTATGGTTTGGAGACAGTGGCCCTGAACAAAAGAAAAGAGGCAGAGCTCCAGATAGCAGAGATGAAGATGTTGAGGTTCTCTTTTGGAGTGACAAGGATGGATAGGATCAGAAATTATTCCATCAGAGGGACAGCACATGTTAGATGTTTTGGAGAGAAGGGCAGAGAAGCAACACTGAGATGTTTCGGTCATGTACAGAGGAGTGATAGGGACTATTTTGGTAGATGGATGCTGGAATGGGAGATGCTAGGCAGGAAGTCTTGAGGAAGACCGAAGAGAAGGTTTATGGACGTAGTGAGAGAAGATATGAAGGTAGTTGGCGTGAGAGAGGAGGATACAGAAAATAGGGTTAGATGGAGAAGGTTGATTCGCTGTGGCGACCCCTGAAAGGGAAAAACCGAAAGGAAAAGAAGAAGAAAGATTTACATTAGATTGGGTTAAATACCTGATGACCTGTTTCCCAAAAAGCCATGGGTGAATATCTCACTGATCCATTCCTGGAGCTCAGAGTCTTTGCAAACTTCACGGTCAGAAGGATAATAGTATTCTATCATTCCAACAACAAAGCTTGAAAAATGAAAATCAAAAAATTGTCAGATAATGATTCATGAAATGAATTGACAATATTGTGAAATGTACTTCCTTAAGCTCCATAAAAGCAAAGAAAAAAAAGAATAAACCTATTAATGATGTTCCACAGCTTCAGGCCATCATCTCTGTAGTAGAAGTTGGGAATAGACTCCAATCCTCGAGCTATTATGTTGTCTGGAAGACAGAGGGAGCTGTAGGTAGTTTCAGCATGAGACCTCGCCATCAGCTCTGTGATGCCGTCAAGTCCAAGAGAACTCTAGGAATTCACAACACACTTTTTTGTAATCATATTAAGAAGAGAAAATGAGCAAAGGTGAGTTCTGATTATGTGAACAGTCAGAGTGCAAATATGCAGGTTGAATATGCTTACTTTACTCAAAACCCCGTTAGGTCCTAAAAGAATTTCACGAGCTCCAATATTAATATAGATAGTGTACAGGAAATGTGGAGTCAGCAGCTGTATTTGAAAGAAAAATTTTAAACTCTTAGAAAGGTACATTGATACATGTTTTTGCATACCTCCAAAAATCATTTCTCTAATTAAGCCAAGTAACAGTTGACATGTTCAGATTTTCATTTAACATTGCAGAACAATATAATTTTGTAGCTGCTTTGTAATGCTACCTTGTAGATGGGATGAATCTCAGGAAAAGAGCGGAGAGTGGCAACACAGAACACCTCAGCAAGAAGGTGAGTATTGAGGAGGTGATGGACCACTTGATGATCCATAGAATCTGCATTTTTGATAAACATTCTAGCAAGAAGCCAGTCAGTTTCTGAGTCACTTGGTAGAAAGATAGGATTCTGGTCAGAAGGTTGTTGCTGCAGCTGCAAACACATTGTTAGTTCAGGGACATAACAATTAAATGATAATTTATTGACACATAAGGACTTAAACAAACCAGTGATTTTAGCTGAACTTAAAAGTTGCTCTGTTGTTAGGTAAATACCTGTATTGCAATCGGCATCAATGTGTTCTCAGGATTCAAATAGAACAAACAGAGTCCAGGAGTAATGTGTAAGCGTTTACCATTGTTCACTCTTGGGGATATTCCTTCCATTTTCTTCTGGTCATACAGGAATATATTCCCTTTCTATTTTAGAGAGAGTGAGAAGAAAGGGTTTAAGATGTGTTTGAGACAGCACGCACTATTATAACTGTCTAACTTTTTGTTGTTCTCTGGTCTTTACCACCATATCTGGTTTCAAAATAGCAGAGCTCTTCTTTCCACATACACTCAGCCAAACAACACCAAAGCTCCATAAGACAACAGAAAGAGATAAAAACAACATATATTACTTTGTTTTTCTCTAGTCTACTCTTGAACCCCAGCCCAGGTGAACTGATAGATTTCTTTTTTTAATATGTCACACTAAAAATCCAAGTGCTCGTCATTTCACAAACACTTCTTTTAAGACAAATTTAACCACAGCTTGGACTGTTTAAGCTTTCTGTTAATTTCTTTGAGACGTATTGTATGCAAAATGTACAATATCAACAAAATGGGGTTGAGGCAAGTCATTTTTTTTCTTTCAATTTAGCAAAAATTTACACCCGTCTATTTTATACATGAAGAAAAGACATCTCCATCAGTGTTTCTAAGGAATGTGGGTAATGTTATTTCACTGGATCCAACTACAAATTATCTCAAATATCAAAAATTGATTGTCTTACATACCTTCATTTCCTGCTTGAGTGAGCTTCCATTTTTTAAGAATGGCTTCACCATTTCCTCAGTGACCGGAAAATTTGGAGGAAGCTCTAAGAGGCGCTTGATTACATTGGGGTTAATCCCATTCAGAAACTGGTAACCAAAAAACTCATCCCTTTTCCAGTTTTCTTTTACAAACTCTGGAAGAATGACAATTACATATAGAATTTGGTTATTCAGTTTTGATGGAGACTGAAGATAAGCTTTACCAACATATAAACTAAGGTTGAAATTAAGGTTATATACAATGTAAGTGTTAGACAATTTTCTGTTACCATTCTATTTTCAGAGATTCCCTGAACTTTTCCATCTCTCTTTGATACATACTCCCCTTTTCTGTACTTTTTCATTTCTTATTCTTGAGACACAAGCCCACTGATGCTCTCACAGTCATGTAACGACCTTGTAGATAGCCACTGTCTCCCATCCAATTTTATCTGTGTCCACACATGTTTTGTGGGCTACATCATACTTCTCAATGCCTGTATTGTTTAAACTTTTGTATAAGAAAGACTCACAGGAACCAATAAAGCGGAGTCCTTCTGGAGGAAAAGCAGGCACAGTCTCTGTCTGTTTCTCTCTGCTCCCCGTGTACGAACTAACCTCTGATGCGATAAGGCTCATCCACCATTGCTAGGTTATTCGGACCCTGGCCTTGGGCTGAGAGGACGAGGAAGACCAACCGAGGTTCCTGGGGGTCACCACAGCTAACTCGCCTCAAGACTGTCCTTAACAATTTGGTGTCAGAAGTGGGATCATCAACGCTAAGATAAGCATTGCATCTCATTCTATATGGATCAGGTCAATGTGTAACCTGGCTTGGTGATCTCCGCACTAGATTGGGAAAACTATTAGGAAGTTGCCTGCAGTATGATACTTTTGAGAAGTTGCTCAGAAGGCTTTGCCTATTGTCCTTAAGAGTAAGTGTAAACACAGATCAGTCTTACAACTTGATTTACTGTCATTAATTTGCTAACTTTCAATAAGAAGTTCAGGCGCTCACATTTGGGCATTAACAACCAACCAAAAAAGCAAACAAACAAGCACCTACCTGACATTGTTGTCTTATTTAACCAGAAGATTTTTTTCATTGCCTCAATGCTTTCCCATTTTTCAGTCGATCCAACCATCCCTTTAATCAAGAGTTCCAGGCCACTAAAGTAAGCAATGGTAAAAGTTAACAGCATACTACTGCTTGCCATTAACTAATTAGTTTAAAACCTAATAAAATGCAATAATACTGGTGAAATAATCATTCCACTGGAAATAATGCTAGAGTGTCACCTCATCATTTTCGTATGACTTATTTCAGATGCTCTGGCTTTAGACAACTGGAATTCATCTGGGAGTTCAGATCTCCTGAGACTGATGAAGTGAGGAATTCCATCCTGCCCTGTCTTCCATCTAAAGAAGAGAAAAGACGATAGCATTCCTAAACTCACTAAGAAGTCTTTGAAAAAAAGTTCTTGAGGCTGTGCTTGAAGCTCTAACAACATCCCAAATGTCTGAAAACTTACTTGTACATATGCTTTTTAAACATGAGCTGGTTTTCCCGGTGATCCGTCAATAGTGAATGGTTATCCTCAAAGACTTTCATAGCTGAGATAGAATGTCCAGATATTTAGATACATTAAATTAAACTTAAATTAATTAAACTGACCTCCACACCAATGCCAACAAAATTTATCTCTCTATTTTGTCAGCATGGGTTTTTACAACGGACCTCTTCCTCCCCTCAGCTCCACACATTCTCCTCTTGTCACCCATTTATAACAAGGGAAAAGAATGGCTTCTCCCTCTGGCGTAGTCACAACTATTTTTGAGCAGAACCACTCATCTTCTGGCAAAAGTGAGGTGGCAGTCTTCTCTACCTTGAGCAGCAGAAGTTTCCCAAGTGTTGTACCTGTTTTTAAGGTGTAGGAACTTGTCTGAAAGGGAGAGTTGATTAATCAAAATTCAAGAATTGAAAAGTTTATTTAGCAAACATTTTCACGCATAAATTACAGACAGGAAAGTACAAACCAAAAAACAATATTGTGCCGTTAAAAACAGTTTCAAAAGGTTACTCTACATCCTTTATATCTCGATTTATTCAAGAAAATATGATCAATCTGACGGTTTAATTACAAAGCTAAGGAATTTACATCACAAAATTGAATACATTAAAAGCAGTGCAGAAAGAGTGTTGAAATGTATTTTGAGACAATGTTTTTTCAAATACATATTCTCCAGGCGGTAAATGAGGTACATAATTGCATGTGTGTGTGTTATTGTAAGTAAACTGAGCCCTTCATAAACTTACAAGGCTACCTAAACCACTGAATAAATAAATCTGACATTTTTTCTGATTTTTGACTTGAAATAGATAGTTTTCATATTATTATTCGCTAAGAAGTGCCTTTGAAAGATGAATGTAAAATTAAGTATCAATAAACTAAACCTTTCTATCTGAGCCTTATGGATTAAACTAAACCCCTTGAAAGACTTTGTATAAAACTCTGAAGCATCACAGTTCTGACAAACACTGCTTCACCATATCTCTAAAAGTGCAGCATACTCCTGTTTTTTGACATATTCACAATTATTAGGTATCTATTTATTTCTCTTGGATGTTCCTGCCAGCAGATGTTTTACAGCAGTCGCAGTTCTTATATTAATACTCCACAAGGAATTCATTAGCACTCATTTATTTCAAATTTATATATCTATCTGTCTATAGAAATGAATCTCATTTAGGTTTTTGTATGCACAACTGCTATGGTTTACATATGCAAGCATATGCAAAGTTACTATTGGAGAATATTTGCAACAAATTTTTGTTTCCCTTTCCAAATATTATATAATTTACAACAGTATATGATGAATGTTGAAAGAGCAATACAGCTATTTTTATTTTTTGTCTCCTTTTCTAAATAGTATTGAGCAAATATGTGTCATGCAAAGTACCTTGGTGCTACCTCATTTAGGAAACTCAACATAATTAATTTCGGAAATTCAACATAATATGGCACACAAGATACGTAAGGTAAGTAAAATCTCCTCTGGCATTCGTCGGAATGACAGACACTTTTACTCTTCAAATATAAAATGTGTTGAGAAAAAACAAGCACAGTGTTGCCATCTGCATTTTAGATATGACTTACCTTTCCAGTTGTAAAATCGATGCCAAAGTTGTCCAACTCAGTTCGCTCACTCTGTCCATGGGTTCCAAATAAACTGATGTGTATGTGGTCAACTGTTCCAGCATATTTCCAGTCCCCTGTTGTTACTTCAACTATATACTTCGCCATAGTTCTATCCAAGGATATCTCTATTAAAAGAAAAAAAATACAGAAAATGATACCACTTTTAGAATTTTTGCAAATGTCTCCAGAAAAATTTATATTCCAAAGAATAATGTTTCCAAAAGCTCAGAACACTTTCGTTGGTCAAATTAAACATTTTGTGTGACACACCTAGTGTGCAGTGAATAACTTTATGACAAGAGAATAATAAATGCCCTTTGACGAGACTGCAAAACAGCTGGCATCTTCTCCACCTTAGAAGTGGTAGTGTTCTTTATGTAACCCATCCCACGGTAATAGGTGATGACGCACTAGTGCTGTTTAACCAGTTTTTACAGCCTCATGGAAAGGGAGCCCTCATGCCTCAAGTTGTCTGGCTTACCTGTTTATGTCTGGATTACGTACTCATTCTCTCTTAAAATGCAATAGAATGTGCCCTTATTTTAAGAAAAATAATAATACAAATGGTTAATGTTTTGTGCTGAAGTTGGCAGTTGATGAAAAGTACTTAATTTTCTTGGTAACAATTCACATCATGCCAACAATTCAATGCTTATTTGGAGTTTAAAGGGCTTCTGTGTGGCAGTAATAGGGTTTACTGCATGTCTATTTGGCCTCCTCTGACAGACCACAAACACAGAGGGGATGAAAACTCCAAATTTTCCATTGGTGTGAAAGTGAGACTAGTGACCAGTTTCGGGTGAACCCTTCCCATGGCAGTATGCTGCGGATAGCATTTTTTGAACTTTTTACCCCAAACTGATGCCTGATAGGAAGCTCAGCAATGGTTCATTTAGCAGGCAAGGCAAGCAGCTACAGCAGAAACTCCACCAGCTGATCTAACATCACTTTGCATTCAACATCAGGACAACTCTTTTAAGTGGACACAGAAAAAAACTATGCAACTGATCACAATTGCAAACAACACACTATATTCCAAATCAAGCAAAATTAGGACAATGACAGGAAAGGGTAGAGAGTTGGTTGACATGATGCAGAGAAGGAAGAAGGATACACTGTGTGTCGAGGAGACAAGATAGAAAGGTAGTAAGGCTGGATGCTTAGGAGCAAGTTTTAAGTTGTACTATCATGGTACTGACAGGAAGAGAAATGGAATAGGAATTATATTGAAAGAGGAGTTTAATAGGAATGTTCTGGAGGTGAAAGGAATGTCAGATAGACTTATGAGCCTGAAACGAGAAATTGAAGGTGTGATGCTCAGTGTTGTTAGTGCCTATGCCCCACAGGTAGGGTGTGAGTTACAGGAGAAGAAGTTCTGGAATGAGTTAGATTAATTGATGCAGATTATCCCCAGAAATGAGAGAGTGGTAATTGGGGCAGACTTCAATGGACATGTTGGTGCAGGCAATAGAGGTGATGAAGAAGTGATGGGCAGGTTTGGTATCCAGGATAGGAACATAGAGGGACAGATGGTGGTAGACTTTGCAAAAAGGATGGAAAAGGCAGACGTAAATACTTTTTTCCAGAAAAGACAGGAACATAGGGTAACTTTTAAGAGTGGAGGTAGGAGCACGCAGGTAGACTTCATCTTGTAAAGACAAGGTAATCTGAAATAGTTCAGTGACCGCAAAGTAGTGGTAGGTGAGTGTGTAGCCAGACAGCATAGGATGGTGGTTTGTAGGATGACTCTGGTGACAAAGAAGATCAAGAGGACCGCAGGGGCAAGCTGAAAGGGGAGGAGTGTTATATGGTTTTCAGGGAGGAGATGAGAAAGGCTCTTGGTGGTCAGGGAGAGCTTCCAGATGACTGGACAACTACAGCTAACGTGATCAGGGAGACAGGTAGGCAAGTACTTTGTGTGTTGTCTGGAAGGAAAGTAGATGAGGAGACCTGGTGGTGGAATGAGGAAGTGCAGGAGTGTGTACAGAGACAGCAGTTAGCAAAGAAGAAGTGGGACACTAAGGGGACTGAAGAGAACAGATAGGAGTACAGGGTGATGTAAGGTAAAGATGGAGGTAGCAAAGACAAAACAAAGGGCGTACGATGACTTGTATGCTCGGTTGGACAGTAAGGAGGGAGAGAATGATTTATACATGTTGGCAAAACAGGGAGATAAGAGACGGAAAGGATGTACAGCAGGTCTGTGTGATTAAGGATAGAGAGGGAAAAGTATTGACAGATGCCAGAAGAGTGATGGAAAGAGTACTTTGAAGAGCTGAATGAGGAAAATGAAAGAGAGGCAAGGGTAGAAGAGGTGACTATTGAAGACCACAAAGTAGCAGAGATTAGTAAGAGGGCATTGAAGAGGATGAAGAAGGGAAAGGCAGTTGGTCCCGATAATATATCTGTGGAGGTATGGAAGTGTCTAGGAGAGTCAGCGGTAGAGTTTCTGGCTAGATTATTCAACACGATCTTAGAGAGAGAGAAGGTGCCTGAGGAATGGAGAAGAAGTGTTATGGTGCCCATTTTTAAGAATAAGGGGGATGTGCAGAATTACAGTAACTATAGAGGGATAAAGTTGATGAGCCATACAATTAAGTTATGGGAAAGAGTAGTGGAAACTAGATTGAGAGCAGAAGTCAGCATTTGTGAGCAGCAGTATGGTTTCATGCCTAGAAAGAGTACTACAGATGGCTTTGAGAATGCTAATAGAGAAGTATAGAGAAGGTCAGAGGGAGCTGCATTGCACTTTTGTAGACCAAGAAAAAGCAGACGACAGGGTGCAGAGAGAAGAACTCTGGAGTAGCAGAGAAGTATGTTAGACTGGTTCAGGACATGTATGCTGGCTGTGAGACAGTGGTGAAGTGTGCTGTAGGTGTAACAGAGAAGTTCAAGGTGGAGATGGGACTTCAACAAGGATCAGCTCTGAGCCCCTTCTTATTTGCAGTGGGGATGGACAGGCTGACAGATGAGGTAAGACAAGAATCTCCATGGACCATGAAGTTTGCAGATGACATTGTGATCTGTAGTGAGAGCAGGGAACAGGTTGAGGAAAATCTTGAGAGATGGAGGTACGCTCTGGAAAGGAGAGGAATGAAGATTAGTCGCAACAACACAGAATATATGTGTGTGAATGAGAGGAACCCGGGTGGAGCGGTGAGGCTACAGACAGTGGAGATCAAGAAGTTGGAGGATTTCAAGTACTCAACAGGTCAACAGTCCAGAGCAATGGAGAATTTGGAAAAAAGGTAAAGAAACGGTTTCAAGCAGGTTGGAATGGGTGGAGAAAAGTTTCAGGGATTCTATATGATAGAAGAATATCAGCCAGAATGACAGGAAAGGTGTATAGGACAGCGGTGAGACCAGCGATGCTGTATGGTTTAGTGGCATTGAACAAAAGACAGGAGGCAGAGCTCCAGATAGCAGAGATGAAGATGTTGAGGTTCTCTCTGGGAGTGACGAGGATGGATAGAATCAGGAATGAGTCCATCAGAGGGACAGCACATGTTAGATGTTTTGGAGAGAAGGTCAGGGAAGTCAGATTGAAATGGTTTGGTCATGTACAGTGGAGGGATAGTGACTATATCCAGAGACGGAAGCTGGAATGCAAGATGCCAGGCAGGAGGTCTTGAGGAAGACCGAAGAGAAGACTTATGGATGTAGTGAGAGAGGATATGAAGGTAGTTGGCGTGAGAGATGAGGATACAGAGAATGGGTAAGATGGAGAGGGTTGATTCGCTGTGGCAACCCCTGAAGGGAAAAGATGAAAAGAAAATAAATAGAAGAAGAATAAGCAAAATTGCTAGCTAACCAACAGAGTTTAGATACTAGTGAAACAACAGAATGTAATGTGTGTCATTTTTTTAAAACTATTTTTGCTCTTCAACCAGTTCAGTCAGCACTGTTGAGATTTATCTGTTATACACAAGTTGATCTTCGTGGTGCCACACACACAAACGCCTGTATTCTTTGCATGCCATTCAAATCATGTGTGTCCCCTAACCAGCACCACTACTGCATGCACATACAGTAACATGGAACTGTAGCACTGCCATCATTATGTTTGTGAGAATTAAATTTTGACAATATTCTTAAGATAATGCCAAAGGCCAATTAAATATTTGCCTTTTCAGCAGCAGGATATGATAATTTATTTTGTAAAATAAACAGTAAAATCTGTCAAGTCCAGAGAAACGCCCATTGGCTTATAAAAATAATGCAAATTGGCTCAGTGTCTATATTTCATCCTTCACCTCAAATAAATAAAGTAGAAACTGCTCGTTGAGCTTTTTCCATTAGGCACACTTTGATCCAGCAATCCTTTCTAGAGGGCAATCACTTTCCATAGCCACCTGTTCAACACTTGAGAAATAGGAAGAAGTTGTAGTAACAGCGCCTCTGTCAATTCGTTGCACTTAACCAGGTGCTTTCTATTTTAAATCTCTATTCTTTTTATGAGGATGGTAATCATTGCAATTGTCCAATCACAGCTGTATTCTCACTTCTAACCTGCCAACGACATGTTCAAGTACAGCTTTGCCTGGCACCTTGATCACCTTTAAAGACATTGGCTATGAAATGGACTACTCTTTATCAGACTTTAATTTCTTCTGTTGTTTCACAGAAACAGAAGGTATTAAAATGTGTGCCCACTAGCCCAGTTTTCATATTTTATTTTCATATTTTTTTTTCATAAAAGAAGAAGAAGAAGAAGAAGAAGAAAGTCCTTTATTCATCACCTGTATTTACACATACAGCACCAGATCAGAAAAAATTCCCATTGCATTTAACCCATCATGGATGAACCGTGACCATCAGGCAGCCCCGGGAATCACATGGTTGAATGTTTGGTTTGAAAGACAACTGCTCTAATCCCCTAAACCCTGCCTCCTCCAAATTAAATTTCATGGTTTGGACTTCTTTTTTTTGGTCGAAATGTTGACTTTATTTAAAGCCAGAGGGCGCACCTCAAGATTGCTAATCCAGTTTTCTTGCAATTATCTGTGCTGATGTGGCCTGGAAATGTAAGAGTTCAGCATCGTGTTTAAGTGTAAGAGGGAGACATTTGCTCTGAACCCTTAAAATGAATTCCCACGCAAATGAAGTAGAGCTTTGAGAAATACATGAATAGATATTAGGCTATAAACTGATCTACAAATTAAATATGAGTTTATTCTTCACGCTGGAACAGTAATGCAACATCCATATACTCCTGCTCCCCCATTCAAATATCTCGTGGCAAATATCAAGTTATGGCACCCCACTACACACTGCGTTACTTTTATGGCTGAGTGGCTGACTGAGAAAAACATTGATCTTGACAGAGCAACACCTCTTGCTAAAGGGCATTGTTTAATACCCAATTTTCCAGTTTATAAACAGTTTTCCATCATTTGAAGACATTAGTGATTCAACCCAATTAGGTTTGCTCTTGCATAATGAGCTTGTCTAGATTAATGATCCCTTTGATACTTGGTTATATCTTTTCCTTAGACATTTTAATATCAGAAACAATTACTTTAAGATGGGTGATAACATTTATTAAGTGTAAATGAATGATTCATGAATTATTTAGATGTCTGGCACACATACATTTGCCTATATAACTATTAACTTATGGCCTAATAGTTAGTAAGTGTGGTGGTAGATGTGTAAATAAGCATATACTAATACTGTAATCTCAGATCAATTCACATTGTTACTGTTCAGAGTGAGTAAGCAGAAGCATTTTGCATTTAAAATGTTCAGCAGTCTAACCATGTCTTTTTGATTACCGGTATTTATTTCTTTTGCACACTCTTTTGCCCATTTCAATAAATTATGCAGAGACACTTTAACTTTTAACTTGTTGGAAAAGATTACTGGCACAGTGGTTATCTCTTCTGCCTCACGGCAAGAATGTTCAATGGCGGCAGGGTGTGTGTAGTTTGCATGTTCTCCCCAGGTCTCTGTGGGTTTCCTCAGGGTTCTGCAATTTGCTCCCATAATCTAAATGCATGCTGTTTACAGGACCCTTAATTGGCCAGTTGTGGGAATGAAGGAGGGAACGATTAGTTGTCTCAAAACATCAACGTATGATCAACTGGTGAACCCCGCCTATCACTCAATTACAGCTGGTAAAGGCCTCAGCCCTCTGCGACCGTGACTGCAGGATAGGTTACATAGATAATGAATGAATTAATCAATCAATCAATTAAAGTTGTATTGATATATGAATTGTTTCGTGTATTATTTTACAAGATGAAACTATTATTTATGACTGAACAACAACTATTCCTGGTTTTCTGAGTTGAAATGCCTGTGCAACATCAGGAGATAAACTGAAATTACTAAGACAACCACTGTGCCATGCCGCAAGAGATCGAGCAATCGTCCTTGAAACCGAACATTCCTGGTTCGATTCCTGGCTCCTCCTTGTGTGTCGAAGAGTTGTTGACCAAGACGCTGAACCCCTAACTGCTCCCCTGGTGCTGCTAGACGACAGCCAACTGCTCATGGTTCATTCATAATGGGTCAAATGCAGAGAATGAATTTCCTGACAAGTGATTTATAAAGTATATATTATTATGAAGTGAAAATTGCTGATATATAGAATATATGCACAGTATGCAACCCCAATCTATAAAAGTACTTTTTTTGTTATTTGTTCAAAAGTAATTCACCTTTCAAAAGTAAGGTTTGAAAGGTGATGACGTAAGTGTTGCGCACTTCCTGGATACAGTTGCTAAGGTAGCTTGTTGCCTCCTCGACGCTACAGGCTGAATCGAGTTGTTTCAACCAGGATTCTTAATTATGGCGTTTGTTCATCACAATCAAAGAACTTACAATGGAGCTTACATATTTTCAAGCCGACCGAGGCCTGTTGGGAACGGAACTAAATACAGGGAGGTTCCGTTCGAACAGTAAGTTATCTTTCTTTTACGAACGCAACAATATTTTGTTATATAACTTTTACGCACTAAGTACACGCCCTGCGCTTTATTACATACTCAGCTAATGTTATCACCAAGAAAATCTTCAAAACTAAATCCTTGAGCCAAGAACGTTATCTAATATCTTTACATTCCTGTTTATGTGCACGAATAAATCTTAGCACAACATAAGCATCCTAAAAGTAAGCTCTTAGAAATGTACCACTTGTTTATTGCACTGCCTTTTCTCTTGTCAATGCAGAACACAGGGAAACTATGGGAACATTATGTATGATCGGCGTGTTGTCAGAGGAAACACTTATGCCCAACACATCATTCCAACTGTAAGTGTGAATGTTGTTTGTCAACAACTGTCGATTTATTTATTTCTATTTATTGATTGATGAATCCAACTATGTGTTAACTTATGACAGATGACTCCAATTGATGCTTTGGAGGTCCAAAGACAGCAAGAAATAAGAAAGAGGATCGTGGCTCTCAGAAGGACCCGTGAGCAGCTCAAGTCAAGGACACCCGAGGCTCTGCAGGGCAGAAAACACATTGATGTACAAACAGGTGACACACCTCTTTTGATACACAGGGAGGTCGTCCCTCTCCAATTACACAAGAGTGTCTCCTGTGTATTTCCATCTTTCAATGAATGACTCTTATTTTCAGACCAATATCTTGAAGAACTGAGTGATATCATTGTGGCCAAAGATACTGAATGCCAGACTGACAGCTTTCTGGACAGACCTACAACCCCACTCTTCATCCCTGCCAGAACTGGAAAAGATGTTGGGACACAAATAGAGGAGGGAGAGGTATGTGTGAAGGTAGAATGCCCCAAACCTTATACACTAAAATTGCTTTATACAAAGGGAACTCACTTTATGTTCAACTTACTTTTCAATTCAATAGATCATCCAACCCTTGGTGTTTGACAGACTCTAAGTATGTTTGAAAAAAAAAAAAGAATTAAAGAAAAATTATTTTGAAAAAGCACAGTTTGTAGCACTTGGGACCATTTGTAAACTAAATCTTTGTGTAAAAGATCATTAAATATCTTTTGTTCGTTTGAGAGATCAGTGAGTCAAAAAAGTTAGCAACTGGTCAGTCAAAGCTTGCTTAATCAGACAAAAGGAAGACAAAGGATACAAAGGATACAGAAATAATATCAAATAATGAAGCATAAAATGTGTAGCGCAGGAGGTAGAGCAATCGTCTTTGGAACCAAACCTCCCTGGTTCGATTCCCCGCTCTTCCTAGTGTGTCGAAGTGTTGTTGAGCAAGACACTGAACTCCTAACTGCTCCGCTGGCAGACTGCAGCCAACTGCTCATGGTTCATCCATGATAGGTTAAATGCAAAGAATGAATTTCCCCATGAGGTATTGATAAAGTATACTTTATTATATTTTAACATTAAGTCATGGGAGTCATGGGATACATTCGGCATGGATATAAAAATTATTCCTGGCAAGTTTGACCCACATTAGTGTCGAAACTGCCCAATGGTATCTTCTGCAGCTTTTTGACTTTAGCACTGAGGTTCAACCAGTGTTGGAGGTCCTAGTGGGTAAGACAATTGAGCAGTCTCTGTTGGAGGTGATGGAAGAGGAGGAGCTTGCTAATCTTAGGTCCCAGCAGAAAGCCTTTTCGGAGCTTCGAAACGCTGAGTTGGCCGAAGTGCAACGGCTTCAAGAGGTCGAGAGGCGGCGCAGTGAAGAAAAAGTATGTAATTTTTCAGGATTTACATGCAAATTACTTTTTTTTTAATAAAGTCATATTTGGTCATACCCATTATAATGACAAACCTGTACCCAAGCCAATTATAAAGCCTTATCCTCACATCCACTGAAGGATTAGGCTTATAGCTTTGGTTCAACTGATAGCATGTAATAAACATACAGTATCAGGAACAAAGAATTTCTAAAACAAATGGTTATGAGGTTCTGTTGGTAAAAGAAATAGCTTGGCAACGCCAGTTACTTTTATTGCTGAATAAGTATCTGAATCTGAATAGAAGAATTGATACTGTATTTTATAACATTTTCAAACATACACTGCCTGATTCACCCTGTATCCTAAGATTTATAGCATCAAATAAGCTTTTGTTAAGTGGCTATTACATATTACAAAGAAATGCTGTTTTAGAAATAACTTTAAAATGAATTTATAAAGGCTTGAAAAAGAGTTTTATCGTTTGCATGTTGCATTTTTTTTCATGCGCACTTGTCAATATGCCTCTGGCTTCAGGTGCTTAGAATTGCTCAACAGAAGGAGGCACTACAGAAAGAAAGAGAGGCCGTGGAGAAGATTGCGGCCCGGGCATATACTCAGCAGTATTTGACTGATCTTCTACCAACAGTCTTTACCTCGCTGAGGAACCACGGCTACTTCTATGACCCTGTAGAGAAAGGCGAGTGTTCCTTTACTACACAAAAATCACTGCACATGTAATTTTCGTTTAATGAATATCTGTCCAATAGAAACTGTTAGTAATAGACCTAACAATTCATTCACATGAAGGTTTTAGTTCTACTGATATCAAACAACTGTGTCTGACATGCAGATATTGAGATTAGTTTCTCCTGCTGGTTAATGGATGAGGTGAGCAATTCTCTGGAGAGGAGAGACATGGCAAGACATATACTAGACTGTAAGTAATATTTTCAGTTTCTCTGTCTTTCTTCTTTGAGCTTTAAAAAAATCATAGTCATCACTTATTTTGATCACATTAGTGTAAATAAAAGTATACCTGCCATGGCACCAGCCATGGATAAATACATATTTTTAAAAGCTGACATGCTAGATGTGAGGCACGGGTTGTCATCAAATAATTCTTGAATAAAGACTTTTTGTCTTCGTAAATCTAACCATTTCTTATTCTATCCATAGAACTAATCCCTCAAAATATCCGTACCATTTTAAGTTGGTGGTGTTATCATCTATTGGTTCTTAGATTTGAGACGTGTGGTATCTCATGAATTGCTAAGATTTAACCAAATGTTTGATCTTGTCTGCTGTCCCAGCTATCATCCTTGATGTTACACAGAAGAGGCTGGAGATATTCAAGGAACTGGATTCACAGGTGTTGAAATCTGACCATTAACAAAAAGGAGATTCACGGAGTCAAGTGCAAGGATATGACTTCAACAAGGAATAAAACAGATTTGAAGTTGCTAAAGTGCTACATGAGTTGGGAAGTGTAAAAGAGAATCATGTCTTATTGGTCCCCTAATATAGTTTTTGAAGGATTTCTCTGAATGAATGCATTTAAGAGCAATTACGTCTCTTTTTTAAGTAGCTTTCAATCCTCTCACCATGCTGCATTTGTCAGTCTTACTGCCTATCAGAGGCAACTTTTGCATTTATACTTGGAAAGAAAACTTAATCCTATGCAGGTATCAGGTATGAGAAAACTAAGTACTATTCAGAGTTTGCTCCTGGGAATTATTTCCATCTTGCATTTCTCAAAAAATGTTGTTCATTCATGTTTTGTGACTGGAAATTCAAAAACATGATTTATGTTGCTGAGACAGACTATTGCCCTCATTTCAGGATGGAGCTGAGTTATCTCCTGCCACTGTCCTTATTATTGATGATATTCTCACTCCTAAAGAAAAATTTTCAAAGAAGATTTATATTTTGGGGGATTTTAAAATGCCTTCTCCTTTTCACTTAAGCATCACATCAAGTACACATCACAGTATTCATTAAATTGCCAAATTTGACTTCTTAAAAACTGATGTACATTTTAAGAAATAGTAAATGTGTATACATTATGTGCGATTATAATTGTCATTTGAATTGGCACATAGAAATTGGTTTCTTAGAAGCACAAAATGTAATAATACATAACTGCAATGGCTGAAATACTATTCAGTGACAAAACCCATGACAAAGTATGTAGGAAGGTTGAGTATACCGTGATTCAGTAAAAGCACAGAGTATAAAATACTAGGCATAATATGGTCCATTTAGAAAGTAAATAATTTATTCCGCTTCCTTAAGTCCCTGGCTAAAAATTAAATGATTCCCTCTACCACTTACTGCTTTTTGTTATTGTTTATACTGTAATAATGATTTAAATTCCTATTTGGTTCAAATAGTTACAAGGGAGTTACAGAAATGTGTTCCTATTGATGATAGTCACTCTGAATAAAATAAATCCGCTTCAAAAAATCTGCATAAAACTGCAGGCTCATCATAGTGTTGGTAAGAAGAAAGTCCCAAAAGTATCAGAGGTCAAAAAAAGGCATTAGGTTAGTTTCTGGCTTTGCACTCCGAGCTCTGAAATGGAAAAAACCTTGTCTAATAGACTCACTAAAATGAACAAAAGTCATGGTTAGGGGCCATGTGATTTACATACAAATTGAGCCAACTAATTAGACGCAAGATCAAGAGAACATCCTCCACGCATTGTCCCCTCATTGTTTCACACTCACGAAACCACACTACATATTGAATAAACCCTCAGTTTGTTGTCCAGTAAACTTAGATACACTCAAGAGCTGATTCTCCAATGGGGAGCAAAAGTAAACCTTTGATGGGGAATGGGGAACATGTTTGGAAACAAAATAATACACTTCCTTTGTTCAAGCTGTTGTGTCACACTAAATCTCAAAGTTGAGGTCAGTTGAGATCATTGTGTTTATACATTATATTGTGATGGCAGTGCCATCTCAGGAGGATGTTTGTTAATTGGAGCCATGTGCCGTGGGTATTGTTGATATTGTTTTTTTAATTATTATGCATTTGGGGAAACAGTTCATCAGGTTATGTCAAAGGTCACACCATTGTTCAAGCAGAAAAATGAGCAATTGAAATGGCTTTTGTACCAAAGTAGTATTTAGTTCATAAATGTGATACCGGAGTCTTGAAATGTGAGATGTACCTTTGTAACTTTAAACTAATGGTTAATATCAACATTTAGAAAAATAATTGCTTTGGAGTAAATGCAAACATTTATAGATAAAATGCTTTGTGTAGAATATTCATTTCTTCATTACTTTGTCCATTATTTGTATAATTTTCCAGAGCCCCTCCAAAATAGTTTATTTTTAAATGTCTTTTCTAAGCAGGCACCACTAGATGGTGATAAAAATGTGAAGACTATTTCGTGCGTGCTTTCTCAAGTTCCTGACTGCCGTTGTTGTTATAGACAGTAGTAATGAATTATTAACTACAAATAACATAAAATATGACTGACCAGCTGCTACAGTCTCACTTCAAAGACTGACTTCACAACCCAGGATCCTAAAAAGGAAAAAAAAAGATACAGTCGCAGCAATAAAAAAGGGTTCTCTTTTCTGTTTCAAACTGTTGGAGGGATGAATAGATGCCTCAGGATGTGATTATTTTGGCTGGCATCCAATCCTTTGCATGTTGTAGAATTATGTGTTTTTTTGGCACAATCGGTTATCGGACAATTTATGTATTTAGCCACACTGTCGATATTTGTCAAAACAAGGCCAAGGTGAGTCTTTTGCACATTTGCTAATATTTCTTTACTGCAACCATCTTTGGGAGCATGACAATGAAGTTCAAACAACCAAAATAAGTAAGACCATTGAAGAAAAATACATGAGAGGCAGAGAAAACAGTTAAAGGGTAGGGGATCATGGCTTCGTTTATCTATTTGGAGTTTGTCCTTACAAAACATGGATCAATGTAATGTATCATGAGCTTAGTGTTCCTACGATTGAGAACCAGGATCAGAAAAACAACATAATTTAGGGGTAGAGACAAACTGGTGAGTTGGAAAACTTGTGGAAAGTGCTAGTATACCTTCTGTTACACAGAAATAATGCAATTTAATAGACAAAATGCTTTTTCCACTGACACTCCTGAAAGGCAAAACAGTGAGAGTGACTCCACTTTCTTAGTCTATCACACAAAATATAAATCTGTAGTGCATATTTGATTCAAGAAAATATATTTATCTTATAATAATGTAGGTGCACTTTCAGTACAAACCCATGCAAACACAAGAGACCACACACAAAAGCAGTCCCTCATTTGGCGTGTAAGGCGTTATTTCATTAAGGCTTTCTTCATAAAGCAGTCTGTTATTGGAAGAGTTGGCGTTGAATACAGTCTTTTATAGCATACCACAGTGACATTCGTACAGCTAGGAGAGTTTAAGTGCTTCATCAAGTGTTGACATGACGCAGGGCACGACGCAGTGAGTAGCCATCTTGAGCAGCGCACATTGCAGGAAGAGGTATAGGGTCAGTCTTGTATTCTACGTTGTTGAAGCGGCACTTCTTAAGATGGTTTGACATGCTAGGTAGATCAGTGTGACCCCATTTTAACACAGGACTGAAGGCGGTGCTGAATCGCCATACCTGAAACAGCAAAGGACAAAAAACAAAAAGACAACACTTAGGAGTGGACTGCATGTGAAAATGTTTCCTCTAAACAAAAACAGAAAAGCTTGACTTAAATACTGTACAATATAAGAAGCTATAAAACAAAATCATTCACATTATGGAGAAAGTATTAGTTATTCTACTTACTTTGTTTTTTACCTGCCATGACACGATTCCATGAGCATTGAGAGATTGCCTTCGCTCCCACTGGAGCTCCACTATGCCTCTGGTCTGGAGGAGGCTGGCGCATACTTCCCTCATAGTTCGTGACACCATTGCCAGCTGGCACAAGCTGAAACTGTCCAAGAAACCAGCTATATGCCACAATATCTCAATGGGCAGCCCACTGAGCTGGTCAGACTGGGAATCCCTCAGAGGTTTTAGCCTTGGCCATGGCTGCACTCCAAAGGATTTGAGGTGTTTATCATGGACCACTTTAGCTCCCTGGTGTGAGGGGTAAAACCTACGCTGTGAAAATGTACAGCCATAATATGCCAGGGGGCAGCGGTGCTCCATCCATCCATTGAGACCAGCATGAATGTCACCATGGACATTAGTGAAATGAGAGGAAAACTGATCCCGCCTGAATGACTGACCACAGACAAAGGGAAACATGTGCTGGTAGCGGGGGTTTGGCGAAAGGTAGCAGTTATGTGGAATTGCCTCAACCTCAAGAGCTTCTAAGACCAGGCCGAGGCGGAGTGTACGGAAGGGGCTGGGGTAAGAGAGCTGAGGGGCAGCGTGGTCACAGGCAGACGCAGAAGCCATATCACCCACTCTTGTGCCAGTTACCAAGATTGCTGCAGGGAAATTGAAAGTCTGGGTGCCAAAGTTCACATGGTTGCCATCGACATAGATTGTATCAGAAATTCTTCTGCACTCTCTCGACTCCTCAAGACAAAAAAGCAAGGCTGCTGTGATCAGATCAATTTCTCCAAGACCCATGGTGTCATCACCCTGCTCCAGGTCTGATGTATCTACTGCCTTGTCCTCCATTTTATGCAGTTTATTAAATGATCTGTCAAGCAAAATACCTGATGAAATCTGTCCATCAGGTAATGAATATGGACTCTGGCCACTAAAAATCTGTTTGAATGCCAATTCTGAATTACAATTTTCTCGAAGGAGTAGCCCTCTTTCCTCCCGCACCAAATGACCAGCTTTGGTGGCCACTCCGTTGCTAACAGGCAAAAGAGAGATCATGGGAGACGTTGCGGTGTCTTGAGAAACAGCAGCATTCATATCAAATTGGGCCTCTACAGGACAAGCAGATTCCAGACAGTCTTTCATATCTTCAAACAGTGGGCCATTAGTGATTACATGTTTCTCATCTGCTTCTTTCTGACCAATGCTACCACTTAAACAACTAGAACAAACACTTTGATCATTTACCTCTCTTATAAAACCATCAGCATCTGTCTGTTCACTCTGAACCTCAACATTTCTGATTATTGTTCTCCCTTGTACAACAGGTCCTCTATTTACATGCTCTGATTTGTCAGTGGAACAGTTGTTTATGAAATCTAAAGCAGTAACTAAGCTTCTAGCAGTCTCTAGTGTCGCCTCATAAAGTTTACTAAGGGGCTGCTCGTTCAGTCCATTAATTCCACGGGCAATTTTATCCCTGGATGAGTCTGGTTGAGTTGATCGTGACTGAGGCGGGGATGCCGTTAGTGTCGGTAACTCAATCAAGGCGCAGTCCCCAGGGGATGACTGTATTACTCTATTAACTTTACTTACAGCGCTCTGTGATCCCGCCTCTGTTGTAGGTGCTATGGCAATCACCTTGAGGGACTCAAGTAGAGTGCGCTGGTCCTGTAGAGCAAGTGCCATGTCCAGCTGCTCCACTTCTTCTACCCCATGACTCAGATTCTCATAGGAAGTATATTCTAGGCAGTTAACAGGCCATCTGTTCCACTCCATAGTGCAGCATACCACCCCAGCTGGACATGTTTCAAGGTGTGCGTACATTCTGTTGCGTGCCAGAATAACAGGACAGCCATAGCCACTGTTTAGGCAGGGGACCCTTGCCAGTGGGCAAAGAAGGTGGTGCTCATCAGCTTTGCAGGAATGAAATACAGCCCCACACAAGAGTTCACAAGTGATTATATCACACGTAATGCCTGCCTGAGGTCTTACTAGGCATCTCTGGCTTACACAGGACATACAGTGCACGTGATCCTCCTCCATTTTCAGAACTACGTGGGAGGGAAGAAAAAATGTCAATTTGCAGGGAATATGACATTTAAAAAATACATAGTGACTGATTCCTATTACTAATAGTGCAATTTATGTTGAATATCAAATAACCTTCAACTGATCATGTGAAAGGTTTGCATTTTAATTTTGTTTGTGACAATTCTGCAGGTAAACTATCTAGTCAATGGATACTTCAGCAGTGCTGGGTGGAGACTATTATGTAGCTAACTACATACACAAATATATTAATAGAGCAGAGTTTGACAAGGCCTAGTTTAGCCATGTAAGGTGTCAAAGCAATCCAAGAATTATTGAAAACCGTATGTTTATTTGTTCATCAAAAAACAGCGTTTTAATTGTGACTACAATGAGCCTGGGCAGACAGAGAGATGTATTTCATCCTTTTTTCTTTTAGAACATTAAATCCCATATCAAATTTACTTCTTTTATAATTCATAGAACAATTCTATAATGTTGATTACACTTTACAGAACATTTGATGAAAAAGTTACAGGAGGTTCTCCCGAACGCCTTTTCATCATGATGCAATTGCCGTGGTAACAAAACAACGATCGGTGAATTATGCATCTTTTGCCCTGTCAAATGAAAGTACGTGGCCATCAAGCTAAATATCAGTCCTACTCTGTTCGAAGATATTTTTCAGTACATTTAAGTACAACATGTGTGGCTGGTGAGATACTGTAACAGCACACTATTCCGCGAGAAATCCCATATATTCGATAAGACGGAAAACATAATAAACCGAAAGCAGCAACTCTGATGAAAATGCCATCCCAGCAGACTGACGATCGAATATGTAATCGTTATTTTCGCTGGTTAAAGTCTCGTCATCAGAAAGTTCTTGATTTTTCTTAAATTTGAGCAACTTAATGTCAAAACGCTAGTTAGCAGTCTTCCTTTTCTTTTAATATCAACTGACTGGCTGGTTAACTCTGGCCTATGTTGCTAATGGTGGCTAACAACAACTAGCATTTTCGGAAGTTAAACATATGTCACTAAGCTAATTTAGCAGGATAGGGCAGTGCTGACATGCAAGCAGCTTCTCACCTTTTTGTTGGTTTTTCTCAGCCTGTTTAATTATTAACGCGACAAATTATCGGCCCTTCTGAAGCCAAACTGCTATTGACAGCGAGTCATTGTCCTGTAAACCGAAAGACTTTCGAGGGGCTGCTACAGTAAATCGGTGATCACGTGATCGGTGAGGTTAGCTTCTTGTCGTAGATTAGCCAAATTCGCCCAAGTGCTTAAAATATGAAAAGTACCTGCAGCATCACGATAGACAGTGACTGCAAAATTACTTTGGTTTGTTGGTGCCAATTTAAATGTATACGTATGGATTTATAAACGCCATATTCAATACATTACCGAAGCATAGAAGTAAAATATCAATATCTTGTGGTTCAGCTTAACAACTTGATAATGAGCTCCGTTCTTAGTCAGTGACCTGGCAGGTCATGCTGCTGCGCCGAGCCTCAGAAACACAGTCATAACCAATATATACAAGTATTGAATAATATCATCAGGCTTGTCACCTGGATAAAATGAGATTTTGTTCTGCAAATTATAAATAGCCAAATCCACATGTAAAAAAATGTAACATTAGTCTACATGCGCATATGTATATACTGTATTTTTACAAAGTTTAAATTGATCAATAAGAATAAGGCAAAATAAAATTTGGAGAAGTTTAAAAGTCGAACAAGCAATATATTTAACCATTAAATATCTCTATGGAACTTACTGATATTGATTTTGCAAAGAGTAAGAGCTCTCAAAGTATGCCTAAAATAAATACAGGAATAAATTAAATTACAGTAGCCCATCCAGCCATCATCTGTCCTTCCCCTCGTCCTGCATTTAGGATCGCAAGGAATGCTGGAGCCTATCCCAGCTGTCATTGGGCGAGAGGCGGGGGACATCCTGGACTGGTTGCCAGTCTATCTCAGGGCCACATATACAGACAGACAACACTCACTCAATCACTCACTGAAACCCTAATTTTTTTTCCCAATTAACCTGCTGCATGTTTTTGGACCGTGGGAGGAAACCAGAGGAAATGCAGACACGGGGAGAACATGCAAACGCCACGCAGAATGGTCCCCTTGTTGGAATCAAACAAGCTTCCTCTTCTTCGTCTTTTCCTTTTGGCTTTTCCCTATCAGGGGTCGCCACAGTGAATCAACCTCCTCCATCTAACCCAAATCAAACAAGCTAATTCAAATAAATAAAACAGAATAAGACAAAGGTTGTTTTTTTCTTTAATGAAGAAAACTAGACATTTTTGGAAAATAATTGAAAGTAGTCCCTGCAATAATCATATTTAGAAAGTGTACGATGAAAATTTTGAAATAGTTCTTTTCGAAGACAGTAGAAGTAATGTAATGTTTTGTAAGAAAGAGTACAGTGTATTTTGTGGTTGCACATAATTTTATTTGTGAAAAGGTCATGTAGGAAGTCTTAACTTGTCATACTGCTTAATCAAGATTGCCATCACTGGAGGTTGTTACCGATAAAATGAAAAAAAAAATGAATGATGTGAACATCTTCCTCGAAGATATGTGGTATTTATTTCCTACACGATCTTTAAAGATGGGTTTGATACAATTGGTGACTATTAACACAGTCTGTTTCTATGAATGACAGATGTAAATTGTTGCCAGTTTATTATTTTATTGTCAGTCACGTTTAAAAATGCCTCAAGTGACTGCATTCCCTAGGCAATTTTTGCTACATTAGGGCCATTTCCCTTGCAGCAAAATTATATCAGATATATATTTTAAAAATCGCAATTCATGTTCCCCAAACCGATTCTATGATGTAGGCTAAAATTAATTAGAGTTTAAACCTTTTTCAGATCAATTTCATAAAGGCATAAAAATAGAACTGAGGCATTTGATTCAAGTGCTAATGTTGGCACACATACTTATCACAAAGAGACAAAATTGTTTCATAACAGGCACATATCTAAAGGTAAGTAACATAATAGGGGGCAATTTTGAATTTATTATTATGTATGTCTTCATAGAACTTTCCTTAAATTTAGTCATAGAGAACAAATCCACTGTATAGTTCAATGCAAGCACAACGAGCTTAATTGAAAAGCAGGGACCGAGAAGAACCAGGGGAGGTCAGTGTTGTATCTTTTTACCATCATCTTTGAAAGGACAGGTTTGGTCCCATTGTATTGAAAACAATTGAATGGATATGATTTATAGCCAAACATGTTCATTGGTATCATCAACTGAAACTAAATTGATTTTATTGTCCATAGCGCCCTCAGATATCTTCATCTTGACCCTTAATGGTCAAAGTCCTCCTCAGATTAAAATGTGATGCATATTTTCACCAGAATGATAAACTATATATTTGCCGTTGTCAGGATTGTTCTCATCTTAAATGTTTCTGTAAACATGTATCTTTAAAAATAGCAAATAAGTTATCAAAGTTTTTCAATGATATTTCTAAAGTTATCAAATGTTGTGTAACAAAGCTGCTCTCAGAAAACCACTTGCAAAGTAAATGACCAAGGGAAAAGCCCAAAGGAAAAGAAGAAGAGGATTCCAAAATACACAGCATCCACACTGTACAATCGATGAAAATTACTCACTTATAAAATGATAAACATGATACAGTTTTTAAGGATAATTACCAAAGTTAAGATTCCTTCTTATTGGAGAAAATGTGGAATAGGAGGAATAGGCTATGAAAAGTATGGCCTGACAAGATCTCTTTATGAGGAGATTATGTGTGTGTCTAAATTTGTAGAACCACATTTTTGACAAATGCAAGATAGTGATGAATTACATGGGTAAACTGCAATGGGCAATATTGTCTTGACAGTCCAGCCCCCCAAAAAAGGACTCAGCAAAATTCCACTCGGAGGTGTGTGGGACTCTTCCTGTGAACAGATTACTATGAGATATTGTTTACATTTTCCATCTTTCTGAAAACAGTTATAGATTAGTTATCGAGATCACCATTTAACCATAGCCCATATCACTTTAAAGACAGAATTGTTGTCTACGACTTTCTCACTTTTAGCATTGGAAATCATCTTATTCTATATATAAATAAATATTCAATTTATTCACAGTATTATCAGGTGACGTATTCATAGTGATAATTACTTTGAGAAAATAAAGTTCATCACCTAAATTTCAGTAGAAATGCATCACAAAATGTATGATGTGCAATTAATGGGTAAGGTTCGAGATAGAAGATGTTTTATGTGATGCAATAACTTTTTCTTTGATGTCTTCAATAGTACATCAGCCCCATGGGGAACTTGTTACATAAAAATTCCAATCCCTTCATAAACATTTAAAATAATGGTTAAACTGGACTTTGGTGTGTTTTTAATTATTTGAAAATACATTTTTGATTAATTTTGAAATTAAGTATTTACAGCAGTAGTGATAACAACAGCAGAATGAATCATCATCATAATACTCATCATCATCCTCATTACCATCATCATCATTATATCCCAGACCAAGATAGTGAACTTTACAATTCATCACTGATGCATTTCATGAAAAGATAATTGCCTGTGGGAACATGTGATGCACTTAATTGTGCAGGTCTCAAAGCGGTGTTAGAATATTTTTGAATACAATGGTTTTTGCAGTGCGATTTTTCTGTTCTTTTTATGAATTATCATTTTCTGGTCTCAACAAATACTCAAAAATAAAAATCATTAATTTGCTCATCTGTTTGGTAAACCAATTGCCCTTGCTTGAAGTGAGGCTCCAGCATCCAAGATGTTTTTTCACAACCATGCTATTTATATTATTTTTTCTACTCAATCCAAAAGATCCTGGCACCATCAGTACATCATGCAGAAACCATTTCAACATATCCTTGCCATTTATACAGCCTGGCAATGTCAGGACTGTTCTGTCACAGCATAAAATGCATGACGCCACTATAGCCCATGTGTATTTCATTCGGATAACAACCACACTATTTAATGAGATGGACAGAATAAAACACAGAGCAGTTGCACACTTCAGAGAGGTATCATTTCTTGGATAGCAAATTTTATTCTAAGTCGATAGGTTTATCACTGTATTTTCACCACTTGAATATCCCTGGCTGCAATTGTAAATTTTACCTTAACCTTGTCCGACTGAATACAATAAGATCCTTTTGGCAAGAGGGATGTTTCACTAGTTAAAATTAAGATGTCGCCCTTGTAGGGAATGTAACACAAATGTATATATAATTCATGTTATTTTTTTTCTCAAAGGCAATGTCTCTACGATCAATCTGTTTACATATTACGTATTCATGGAAGTCCTAGCGGCAGTGCTTTAGTCCTTGTGGCATAACGGTTAGTCTTTATTACAAAGTTCAGTGCTGTTGCCTGTTGCTCCTTCCCCTTATTAACACCAGATGTCGCGATGGACCGTTCAGCGCTGTCCATGGTTTTGAACTCAGCAATTGCATGTAGACTCCGTCTGCCGTGACTATTCAATGCAGGACCTTAAGTAAACTCGATTGACGAGCATATAAATCATACTGGTCATAAATTAAAATGCTGTTGCCGGTCCGACTGCTGGTACGCCTGTCAATCAAACATGCCGTAATCTCATAAATTCAAAGACGCTTTGACACCAATAACCTTACTTTCAAGTCCCATATAAAATTTCAATAGACACAGGCAGTTACTGATACCTTAAATAATAGATATATTTTCTGCACTGTCCTGTCTGTAACGGTAAAGTAGTACAAGCGCTCAAACATACGGAGGTTACGTATGCACGTAAACACAACTTTGTGATGTCATGAAATGTTAGAGGCTTACGTATGGATGGGGGGCGTGTGAGAGACATAGAGAGAGAGTGTGTTTGTGTGCGAGAGAGATCGAGAGAGAGGGAGAGAGAGAGAGTGGAAGAGAGAGAGACTCAAGTAATGCCATCGAGCACCATGCGCTACAGAAGACGGGCGAAGGCACGCGACATGTTTCAAGGATTTAGGTAAGTGAGGACTAATGAAACCCAGAGAGAGCATCGAAAAATACTTAGAATCTTTAAAAAAGCATGAATAACATTAATGAATAGTATACAATCCTAACTATCATTCAGATTGCTTCAATATCATAGCTTATTCATGCATTAATCTTCTAATCTCTGTCATGGGTTTGTCATGGATGGTTGAATGGCATCCTCTATGTTAAAATTATAGAAATATAGAATACTACACAGTCTCCTCATCCGGTCATTCAAACATGAAGAGAACACAGAGGGCCCTGTTAATTATTTATTTTCTTTAATTTTTAATTTTTTTGGGGGGTTTCATCACAAAACAGCTGAGTCGAACAGTGTCTTTGAAAGGACGTCGAGCCCGGCACCTCCTTGTATCGTATTTGGAAAGTGCGCTGTCCGCGGTGCTGAAATTCCGTCTGAATTTCTCAATGGACAGCGAGCGTATCGCCCGACGCCTCCCAGGACACGCTGACAACTCGTCGATCGCAACGGAAATTCTTTGTATTCATTTATGTTGCATTGTTACGTTGCTACGATCACAACGAAAGGTCTCATTATTTTCGGCGGACACTGGCCCTGATCAGTCGTTCAACAGCAAAATGCGGGTAAAATGCCTTGCTCACAGGTACATCGATTAAAAACTGACAGAGAACCGTAAAACGGGGAGTAATTGAAAAGGTCATGCGCAACCGTCTTCCTCTATAATCCTCATTGTCATAGCGTGTCCATGGGTGTCAAGGTGATTTGTCAAATTGCTCCCACAGGTGTTCGTGGACGTGCCCAAGTTGCCGTGTTCACATTCCGTGGTCGCTGGGATAAAGACGCATGCGGTGGCAAACAGCAGATAGCATGCCTGTACAGCTGGCGCGGCACACGCTATGTGGCACAACATGGCACGCGTAAAGATGGGTCTCTTCGCTCTCCTGTGTCTTTCCCCGGTATTTTTCCGCGTCCTCGTGGTCTCCCACAGCAGCAGCATCTATGAGCGTTCCGTGGTTCCCCGCGCCGTGTCACGCTCCGTGGCCCGGATGGACGGAGACGTGATCATCGGCGCGCTCTTTTCTGTCCACCACCAACCCTCAGCGGAAAAGGTGGCTGAGCGGAAGTGCGGGGACGTCCGTGAGCAGTACGGCATTCAAAGAGTGGAGGCAATGTTCCACACGCTTGACCGGATCAACGCCGACCAGAATCTCCTCCCCAATATCAGTCTCGGCTGTGAGATCCGGGACTCTTGCTGGCACTCCTCAGTGGCCCTGGAGCAGAGCATCGAGTTCATCCGGGACTCCCTCATTTCCATCAGGGACGATAAGGACGGGTCCAAATGGTGCATTGACGGCACCCCCTCTAACCAGCCTCCACCCACTAAGAAACCCATCGCTGGAGTGATCGGGCCGGGATCCAGCTCTGTCGCAATCCAGGTTCAAAACCTGCTACAGCTCTTTAACATTCCGCAGATCGCCTACTCTGCCACCAGCATCGACCTGAGTGACAAAACTCTTTTCAAGTACTTCCTGAGGGTCGTCCCTTCTGACACCCTGCAGGCCCGAGCCATGCTGGACATCGTAAAGCGATACAACTGGACCTATGTTTCTGCAGTGCACACTGAGGGTAGGATGAAGCCACCTTAAACTTTTGACAATATACCAATAGCTAAAAAGTTGATTGGTTGACCATATATTGGAAGGTCAATGATCATATTAACGTCTAAATTATTCTAGATATCTGTGTAACATCAGTTTTATAACATTAACATATTGTTGGTCAAACGGTCACCGCTATCATTATGAAACATATCTAGGCCTTTTTTCTCCTAAAATCAAAGTATTAAGTTATTAATAAAGGTGTTCTTGCACCTTGATGGGAGAAAATCGCCCAATGACAGCTGGGATAGGCTCGAGCTTCAGTGCAGAATAAGCGATATAGATAATTAATTAATTAATTAATTGTTGTAAAATACATGATCAATTTGTTTGATATTCCCTCCGACCAGATACCAAGAAAAGAAGCAATGTTTCATCGATTTGAATGAATCTTAATATGGATTTTGAATTGATCAGTTACATCGGTATTGCATTGTTTCAAAGTCAAGTTGTTTACTCACCCAAAATCAACCATCTGATTTTCATTCCGATCTGAAAGGTAAAGTTGAACTAACGTTAAACATGGGTCTCACCGGTGTTACGCTAATGGTTTCCTGACATCAAACCAATTTCATCCTGATGTTAAATACTTTTTGACATTAGAACGAAATCTTTCTGATGTAAAAAGACTTCCTGTGCAGCTGCTCGTTATTCACTATTCATCAGTATCACGTATTGAAAACTCAGAAGAGTATGTAGAATAGCTATTATTAACTATTGATCAGGCACTATTTATGGATACTGGCTATCCCTATCTTGAAAGTGAAGGTGTCTCCTCATATAGTGGCTTGATTACATATTTCCATCAGCATAACCCTACGTTTATGACAATTGCAAAAAAAGCTTATAAGAAACAAGAGTGACAGAGAGCCCCGTCCCATACATTTTAATTACCGCAGAGCTGCATTGGTAGGAAGTGAGTAAACTCCTCAACGACACATATTTAATGCCATGTTTAGTAAGCATTCGATTCTGCAGTTTCTTTCTCTGACAAATATGAATGGTAATTCCTCTAATTTGGTACTTTGTTGTAAACCATAGTACAATATCCAACAGCCCAAAAATAGATATGTGGATAGTTTTCTGCGTCAATGTATAGGTTAGCCAAAACATTTTAAATAGAATCCAGGGTGTAACTGAGAAACCAGAAGGGAGATAAAAATCACACAGACTGTTCCAATTTTTACCAGATGCAAAACAGGCAAATTAATTTATGTTTCTTTCGCCTCGCTATTGAGTTACCAAAATCATCATTGGTTCATTTGTTTCTAAAAACTATTTGTTGGTTCATTCAGCTTAACAGCACAAGAGTTTATTCCAGATGAAAAGGAGGTAGAAGTGAGAGAGGACTTGGGTAGACCGAGGAATATGTCAAATGTCAAATGAGTTATGCCTGCGGCTCTTTATTAAAGTCTTAGAAAGACAGTCAGTGATTTGCATCCAAATAATCTCTTCCCGCCATCAACAAACACACACAGAAGAGCTGCGGACTCATGGGGTGTGTAAAACATCTTTTTGGAAAGTCCTTAAAAGGCAAGCATCAGAAAAAGGGCTGAGACACAGGTTGCTATCAGAGAGATGAAGAGAGGATATTGTACATGTAGTACCTTTAGGTATAAGCAGATGGCATCAGCTATCTGACCTTCATTATATTGGAGGATGCGTCCATTGGAACTGATGCCATCATTTTAGAATAATGAAAAGCCAGTTATGAGAAGGAAGAATGTTTTTACATGTCACGTATGGCAATACTATGATACTTTTTCCATGTCTTTTGACAGTTAGAAGTATTTTCATTTTTACTTATTAATGACAAAAATGATGTGCTATGTCATATGTTTTTAATTTAAGGATTTACGATGGGCTTAGTTTTTTACAGTTTAGAAGCTTGAAACCACATAAATATTTATAAATTATGCTTTGCATTACAATTTTCTCAATGCAGATTAAACATTGCCCTTTGAGGGGCTATCTTGTAGATTAAGTACTTTTCTCTATCTTTAAATGTCTTAAATAGTGGTCACCACACGCTTCAGATGTATCTGTCCCTTACCCATAGACAATTTATACATGCAGCTTGTTGCCCATGGCAACAGCTAGGGCTGTGAAATAGCATAAATTACCTTTGCGGATTATCATCTGTCTGGAATACACAGTACAGGTTTTGATGGTCATTGTCAAAGGGCTGCCAACTAATGCACCACCGCCCACCTGTCTCACAGTCTAGCTTGAAAAAGAGAAATAAGTCTGTATAATTAAGTGCATTAACAACCAAAAACATGAAATGATGCAATTGAAAATATCATAAAAGAGTTACCAAAAAAACCCATAGGGAATGGGTGGGTGACAGAGCATATCTTTTACCATATTCTCTCTTTCACCTGTGTTCTTCTTTATGCAATACAAGTTTTGGTCTTAATCATCTGAATAAAGGCAGAGCTTTCTGCAGACCCGAACTCTCACTGAGAGGTCTGCAAGACAAATGTTTCATGATATTTATAGAGTTGAGCTCTTTATTTTCTTATACATGGGCATACAGATACAGACCAATGCTTGAACAAGCACAAGTGATTGGATTGTCTATGTAATCCAGCCCTCTTTATGAAGAGCTGCAAGCTTTATCAACAAACCAGCCCATATTCGTTAAGCAAAACACCACATGGGAATAGAAGATTTAAACTCAAACAGCTTTGCAGTGCTCTTGATTGGAGTGGTGTGCAGTTAAACAAGGATAGCTTTCTCACCCTTCCTGCCTCTGATTGCAATCAGTGGCCAGTAAAATCTCAGACATTCAGAGGATCAGAGTTGAAACTCACACAGAGAAAAGGGTTCAAGCAGGTTGGAGTGTGTGGAGAAAAGTTTCAGGGGTTCTATGTGATAGCAGAATATCAGCCAGAATGAAAGGAAAGGTTTACAAAACAGTGGTGAGACCAGCGATGCTGTATGGTTTGGAGACAGTGGCACTGAAGAAAAGACAGGAAGCAGAGCTGGAGGTCACAGAGATGAAGATGTTGAGGTTCTCTTTGGGAGTGACGAGGATCGATAGGATCAGGAATGACTCCATCAGGGGGACAGCACATATTAGATGTTTTGGAGAGAAGGTCAGAAAAGCCAGACTGAGATGGTTCGGTCATGTACAGAGGAGGGATAGGGACTATATTGGTAGACGGATGCTGGAATTGGAGATGCCAGGCAGGAGGTCTAGAGGAAGACCAAAGAGGATTTATGGACGTAGTGAGATAGGATATGAAGTTCGTTGGCGTGAGAGATGAGGATACAGAGAATAGAGTTAGATGGAGAAGGTTGATTCGCTGTGGCGACCCCTGAAGGGAAAAGCCGAAAAGAAAAGAAGAAGAACAAGAAGAAGAGTTGAAACTCACACGAGGCTTGACTCTGCTAACAACTGTTGGGAGAAAATTTGTGGTATTTCACAGTCAGTATACTTTTACAAGTCACAAAGCATGTAATAATATAACTTTCTCTGTCACCAATAGGAAACTATGGGGAGAGTGGAATGGAGGCCTTCAAGGAGCTGGCGTCTCAGGAGGGCTTGTGTATTGCCCATTCAGACAAGATCTACAGTAATGCGGGAGAGAAACACTTCGACCGACTTTTGAGGAAACTGCGGGAACGACTACCAAAAGCGCGTGTTGTGATTTGTTTCTGTGAGGGCATGACTGTTCGTGGTCTCTTAATGGCTATGAGGCGACTGGGAGTGTTCGGAGAGTTCCTCCTCATTGGCAGGTGTGTATGAACTCTTTACTTTTTCCCCTTGAAATTCACAGTTGAGAGCATGTCTTTGGATGGCAAGATAATGTTTTGTAGTTTTAAAAATGCAAGTTGCTGTGCTGGCTTCCTGATGTGCATATCACCTAGGCAACTAGGAAGAATTAGATCACATTCCAACATCACTGAGTAGAAATACTTTTCAGTGATGAATAACTGTTATTTTTGCAACAAACACAGAGAAGGAAAACATTTCTCTTGTCCATTCTTTCAATGTCTGTTCCATCTAATCTGTTTTTCTTTACAATAGAATCATTGCATAAGCGGGGAGAAGTCCATGGATTTGTGCAGTTAATATCATTTCTGTGACATAGATAAGCAAAAATCTCCCCTTTACATGAATTTGCCACTTCTCTCATAATTCTTGCCTTCATTATCTGCTCTTGTGTCTTGCACAGATTTCTCACGGCTTTCTCTGTTTGTTGAGTGACAGACTTTTACTGTAATTTCAGGCAGTAGAAAAGGGAAAGTAGATTCATTTGCACATTTACACAGCATACTATGTCAGAAATCAGCTCTTAAGGGACATTTGCAGCAGTGTACCAACTTTAGTTCATATTTTCAAGGTTATTCCAACAAAGAAACAATCCAATATGATTATGACCACAATTATAAACTCAAGGCTTTAAAAAAGTTCACAAACCAGTAGCCGAAATAATAATTTCTTACAAAACCTATATCAAGCTGTTTAGGACATCAATCTACTTCACATCAATACCTGTAATGATATGTTCACATCAATTTGTAATGTTTGTAGTTGAGCACTTGCAAATTTAAGATGATCTGTCATTACCCCCTAACTGGCTGGCATTTAAGTATTTGATTCTTATCATTAACATTATCCCAACAGAAGCTTTACCTTTATTCTTTAACATCTCACTGTGGTTAAAATAAAGAGCAGACAAGCGCTGCTCTCAGAGCCTCTGTTTATTTTGTATGTATTATATTTAATTCATTCTTGCATATTTGATTCATTCTTGTATATATACATTCTTGACGGGAGCACTCTTTTTTTCAGATGTCAAGCATACCTTTTAAATTATCTATTATAATGACGCTCAACCATTGCCTTCCTTTCCATATTTCTCTTTTTCTGTTTCTATAGGAGACAGGAAAGGTCTTTTTTTAACTGTTATGATATTCTCCATGGGCAGAAGAAAATGCTTCTGGGTCACTAAGAGGGGGATGGGGGGGTAACAGAGAGAGAGAGTGATAGAGTGAGATAAAGAGTGATAGAGAGAGAGAGAGAGAGAGAGTAAAGGAAGAGAGTAGTGTGTAAAAATGACAGTTGTATGAAAATGCAAGTGATATGTGCTGTTCTTGGATTATACTGAACACCTGATAGAAGCTGTCAATCAGGTACTTGATCAGATAGGATCATGAATTCAGTAACACATATCTTTTTTACTGGTGAAAAATGTTGTCTTTTGCTCAAATCTCACGACAATGGGTCTATTGGAAAAAATGAACAATTTGTGTAACAATCCAAATAATAGGTACTGCTTTGGGTAAAGCACTTCAGGCAGAAAGAATACATTTTATGGTTGATGATGTAAACAAGTAGATACACAGTTTGAAATTCTGAATTGCAGTTTAGTGAACCAGCTCTTCAAACAAAACCAGGTGGGTAAGTGTGTCCAACCCACTTTATCCCTGGCCTGCAGATTCCACTTTGCATTACTTTACATCCACTCTCTTCATCCATTGTTATTCAGAGAGGCCCTTGTTTTTCCCTTTCGCTGATGTCAATCATAAGTTGCCTTGATTATTCTGCAAATGTGCATTTACACTGAGGTACATCAGAAAGGATAAATGTACACATTTTCTGCATCCTCAAGGAGACCTTGGATGTGGAATCCCATTGGAGCCTATTAAAGCCTATATTATGGAAGTGGATTACCAAGAGCTATGGTCAGAAAATTGTCTGTAAACAAAAAAAAGAAAGAAAACAAAAAGAGAAGGAGGCTGGAGGATTGGCTGCAACACAATGATGAAATCACCCTGATATACCTGGATGAGGAAGGGTGTATTTCAACTGTGGGGCCATCACACTGCTCAAAGGTAAAGCTTATGCCGGAGGGTGGAATCGAGGACACTCAGGTCACTTGTAATAATAGAGGAACAATGCAGAGTCTATTGGTTGTGGTTGTAGAACTGTAGACCAGCTTCCTTAGTCTGGACTGATGGAAGGGTCAAGGGGTTACATTTATGATTGTCAAGTCTTAAAGTGTTTTTTGTAGGTTTTGCAGGCTGGCCCACAGAGGAGGCACCTGTCATAAACCAAGTGCCAATTCAAAGTGCAAGTCAAAAGATGTCTTTGGTCATTTTATTAGGACTTGCTATCTTTAGGTTATTCAAAGATTTTGTTCCAAGAAAGGTTGATATGGGTTGTAGGATCATACAAGGAACCTTTAGGTCACAAAATTCCAGAGCCCACTGAATTCCTGGGTCACAGGCATCCAACTCTGTTTATTTTTGCTTATGCTCGAAGTAAATTGGTCCTGGAGTATTTAGCTGGTGTTGAAACATAAAAGCTATTGTTATATCTTAAAATTACTTCTTTTACTGAATTTTATTTTCTAAATAACCACTGTGATTCTGTGAGGAAAAGCTCAATTGAGTAACACATTATTGGGGAAAATGCCTCAGAGAAGTCTAGAGATTCCTTCATGTCCAAAGGTCTTTTAAATTGTAAATACAAAGAACAATAAATCCTCTACACATACAGTTAGCCCTTCAGCAAAGAGTTGTCAAATTATCAGGTCTAATGATACAACAACTGGTCCAAAATCTCTTTCAAAAAGATGATGGTGTTTTTTCTGAAAGCTGTCCCTGATACATTGTATCCATGATATGGATGTATACATTGTATCCATCTGGCGGTGTCTTTGTTTTTAACAGAGGCATCCTGTTACTTACATAAAATACTGTTCCATTAACACTGAGAATGGAACCTCAGAATCTTGACTGACAGGTGACTCACTTTTATGGAGACATTACCATGGAATTCAAACCTTCGTGCTTAGCTGTATATTTTGCAGCTTCTGAAACCAGATATGCATCCACTCTCCTGCTACATGGCCTGTGCCACATTACTGGTTTTGAATGGCACCATAGAATGAGCCTACACATCTGCCTGCTTGCTCTTAGCAATTAGAACCATTTGTTTCTCTCTCACTTAAATGCTGCATGAACGCTGTTATTACTGCACATCATTTACATAAGCTGCTTTCATGCATGCAATACTAATTTCCGTCACTGTCTTGAAGGAAGAGACTTGGTGTAAATCCCATTTATTCTGTTTTCTTGTGTCTGGTTTTTTGTTCACTAGATGTGACAAAATGGACTCTTACACAGGAAAGTGACTATACGTCTATAATAGTTTAGCACTACGTAGTCACTTGCATCGCTCAACTGTTTTTTAGACTTTTCTGGGGTACAAAGAAAGCTGTTAACCCATATTTTGTGTCACGCATCTCTGCATTTTGCTGCTGTTCGATTTTCTGTAACAGGCAGACTGTAGTTTTGCTCAGAGCTTGAATAAATGAAATATTTAGGGAGCCAGAGAGAGGACTTATGGCATGACACATTTAGCTGCCTTTTTCTTGTCATCTCCTTGGTTTTAATCTCCTCCCCATCAAAGAAAGGAAAACGCGGAGGATGTGGAATGTTACCAATTGACTTCATGCAAGTGCTTTGGCAAATGGTGGTGCATGAGCAGGGAGAAATCTTATCTCTGGCAAAAGTGTCAGAAACAATGCCAAAGGAGGCAAGTATCTTTCTCTGTCAGAATCAGACATATAGAGAGTACGTGTAGAATAATCATTGAGCACCCTTGATCTAATCCATCTTAAACGAACCTGCAAAATCGACATCAAGAAAGCATCACATTTTTTGAGACCTTTTCCTTTATTTAATAAGATAAAACAAATTGTGTGTGTGTGTGTGTGTGTGTGTGTGTGTGTGTGTGTGTTTGTGTTTGTGTGTGTATGTGTTTATGTGAGTGTATGTGTGTGCATGCATATATATGTGTATAGATATACACTTACATAAACATATATTTAAACCTATATGCAGTATAAATATACAAATACTATATATATATATATGTATATATTTAACATAGTCTCATATTCTTTATATACAGAATATAAATTCTCTCCCTCAATACATAAATACATAAACTTTATCTGTGTGTGTGTGTGTGTTTGTATTGGACATTTACTGTGTGACTTGAGGAAACTGTATAATGTTTGCACTGCAGTCACCATAGTGATTTTGTTTGGGCTCCTTGTGGAGTTAGTTCATTGTCTTACAGCGGATCTGTCATCTAATCTGTCAGCATAACAACAAACACAAAATTCCCAACTCAAAATGTGTCTGACATCTTAGAATTCTCTTAGTTCTAATAAAGAATTTAATTGTATGTTGAAACCACATTATTGTCATACCTTAAGTTAACTGTCTTTTCCATTGTAAACATTTGTTCCCCAATTTTTAGTTTCTAGATGAATGCTATCAAAAAATAATACATATACAAACAGTGAACTAAGGTATGCAAAACTGGAAAAAAGAACGCAACATTAATTAAACCATACAAGATTTGGATGGATGAAATATTGCTGAAAGGAATGTGTCAAATTGTGTCAAATATATCTGATTTTCTCACTGTTCTGGATAGTGTACACCCACATACACTGCCTTAAAATTTTTGCATTTAAACTAGAAGTAGCCAATGTGAATGTAAATTTTCAAAACACCAGAGCAAGCCTAAATCTTCGACTGCCACCAGAATACAAAGAATATTCACTCCATATACCATACCATATGGTATGTTTTCATATGTGGGAAAAATTGTTTTTCAATATTTTTAATGGGGTTGAATATTCTGATATCCTTTAATTGTATTTTTTTTGTCTCACAAAGGAACAACTCACTCAACTCAAGTGTCAAATGAAGTCCTTGTTGCACTAATTGTAGCAGTATATAGTTTTTTTTTTATATACTGTAAGTTTTCATACATCATTGAATAGTATAGGACTTAAAGTTGAACATTAAAACTGTCAATTTGAATTGTGTAAGACTTTGAAATTTTTCAATTATTATTCAATATTTATTTTCTTGCAAGACGCATAATCCCTCATGCAGTATATGCTGATAAATAGATCACTGGCATTCCCCCATCACCAAACTATATATCACTCTTAGTAGTTGTAGGGTCAAAGGCCACTGAAGACAAAATATCCATCCATCCATGCATCCGTCGTCTGCCCCTTATATTGCTGGAGCCTATCCCAGCTGTCATCGGGCGAGAGGCGGGGGACGCCCTGGGCTGGTCGCCAGTCAATTGCTGGGCCACATATACAGACAGACAACATTCACTTACTCACTCATTTGGGGGCAATTTTCCCCAATTTTTTCTATTGTACCTGCTGCATGATTTTTGACTGTGGGAGGAAACCAGAGAACCGTGAGGAAACCCACGCAGACACAGGGAGAACACGCAAACTCCACATAGATAGGTCCCCTTGTCAGAATCAAGGAAGGGTTCTTTGGGCTGTGAAGCCAAAGCGCTAACCACTGCGCCACCATGCCGCCAATAAAAAATATATGTAATGCATCCACTCATGGTTTTGTCATTGTTTTGTCATGTTTTTGTTTTCTTTACAAGTTCATCAATTGTCACTGTTGAAATGTGATGCTGAAATCTTGCCAGAAAGTTATGTAATGGGTTCACATTATTCTGAATTTTGCTTCGAACGCTTTTCTACACAATACACATCCATTTCAGCCCCCTTTAAGTGTCATCATCTTGTATATGCAAATACAGCCATCCATCGTCTGCCGTTTTTCCTGCACTCAGGGTCACGGGGGATGCTGGAGCCTATCCCAGCTGTCATCGGGCGAGAGGCAGGGTACACCCTGGAACGGTCGCCACAGTCAATGGCAGGGCCACATATACAGACAAACAACCATTCACTCACTCACAAATGCGAATACAGAGTAATTCAATTTATTTATTTTTCCGTATTAGTTACTGTCCTGTTGTAAGCCTTTGTGAACCCATACGGTTACATCAAAATCCTATCAGATTCAATAGAATATTGGATTTTTCTTCCTCAATGGACTGTCACCACTGACTCCTTCAGAGCTGGCAAAAAGTGCAGCATTGACATGTGATATATACATCTATATTTTAAGCGACATACAAAATCAGAGAAATGGAAAATCCACAAATCAAGTAATGTCCTATTATGAATACTTTTGAATACTATATATATATGTATATATATATGCATATATATACACACACACATATATATATGTGATTCATTGTTTTTTTTCTCTAACAATGTCATTGATATCAGTGAATTTGTGAAAATATACAGCTTCTATTCTAATGGATATTAACATTTGGCTGAATGCATTTGGCTGAAGATAGAGATACATTGCTGATTTATTTTGTTCAAGTTTGGGAAAAAAAGATAATTTGTTTATGCTGACAAAATCACGTTTAGCTGTGTGAATATTGGCTATATATCATACTGTTTAAAAGATCCTTTAATAATCTTATTTTCATTTGTTTTATTGTCATTGTGCGAATAACAGTCCAGATGATATTAAATAGCCAAAGCTAAATCTGTGAGTATAAAATCCTGCCCTGTGTTAATGCAACTTCTTTGAGCTATTTCTGTCATGTTATATCAGGCAGTAAATTGTACCTACTGGACATTGGTGACCCCTCACTTTCAGTTTGCCAGGGAAAGGTCAAGAATAGTGCATTTGACTCATAAAATCATATTCATTTCTTTGCTTGATATGTGAATATTTTTATGAAATAGAGAAGCATTTATAACAGTATCCATCTTCCTTACTTATATAAGCCTCTCTCATTCAGCATGTCACCATATCAATAATGTGGAAACAGGTTCATAAATGCATGTACACAATCACACTTCAATTACACTTCATTCACATAAGTAAAAATGTGTTGCCATAAAATTTTTAAATCTTATACCCAGACAATTTTAGGGTTATATACATTCTATATCAGTCACAGCTCAGACAATACAACCTCCGCCTCCATTCAGACACTTTTACCTAAAAAATTAGCAAAAATATTAACAGCATCTGCTGGAGTTGAGTTACTGAAGAGAAACTTACCGTACTTTTGAGCTAGCTAGATGTCTTTTAAGGATGGCAGGTCCATTTAGTCAGTTATATTAAGAGTCACAGTACATTACATTGCAACTTATCATAAATTGTGGCTTCAGTTTGTAAAGAAACATTGTATGGAGCGTGCTAGAGGTCACCCTCTTCATTACCCTTCTAGTTTTACATTGCTGCTTGACATATGGTACTCTGTGCATTTCCTGTCATATGTCTCAATCACTAGAGAGCAAGCACAAACATCAGCAACTTTGACTTTGTCATGGATTTAACATGCATTGCTTCTGTATTGCAATGAGCTTAGCTGTTTGAAATTGTGGTCGGTAATCTATTTTTTTTTCTTTTTACCATTCTAGCTTAAATAAGGCCTGGGGCTCTATTTTGACATGTTAAAGCACAGTTCTCAAAGGCCACAGTCCACAGAATTTATATGAATGCCAGTTGTGAGTTTTTAACCCAATCCAAAAGCCAGCTGTCATACCTTGATGATCAGATGTTCATAACAGCTAATCAGCTGTGATGATGTCCTATATCTGCAGTTGCAAATCAGTTGATACATTACTGTTATCATCTTGCATAATGATTGTGTTTGAATCCTCATGTCAATGAAAAAATATATGTTGACCCCTGTGTGAGGGATCCAGATGGGTGAAATAAAAGGTTGACCATGTTAGGATCAGTCAAGTGAGCTATGTGGATGGATGATAAAACGCCAATGTTTTAAGCACATAGACTGTCAGATTGGATCCATATGTTTCCAAGTGACACACTTCGAGATCCAATTTTTGACATTTGGGTCGCGGTGCGTCTCTTCACTCCAAGACCATGGGTTTGGAGTGCTCCCCACCTCTGCTACTTTATTCTTGATCCCACTCAAACAGGTGTTTTTCAAGTACATCTAACTGAGTTCATGAAATAAGGGGACATCTGCCATGCAGTGTGAAACAATGAACACTGGCTTGATATAAAATCTGATTAAGACCCAACAGGCATGCCTCTGGTGGTCCGAGTTTTGATGGGCTGTATGGAGTTCTGCCAGACAGCACAATCCTGACAGGAGAGCAAGTAGCTGGAATGTCATTTTATGTCATCACAACCTCTGCTGTGAGAGATAGTGAAGCATGTCCTCGACACATCGTTCTTTAATTATACAACATGTTGAACAGCACTTCTGTTTTCCATACTCCAACAATCTCCGTCCGTTTTTTATTGTTATTCATATCTTTCCCGCTATTCTGTTGCTTATGTGTTGGTATCTATCAGTGCAACATGTATTTAAGGACAGAGGACGGAGGACTGATGCATTTAAATTGAATGAATGGAGAGAATGTGACCTTTCTAATGATATTCACATGCCTGACTCTAAACTCAGTTAGAGCCGTGTAAACAATGAATAAGCTTTATGCACTGGTTAAATCGACTGTGGCACAATACACTTTCCTTTATTTAAGGTTTGTTTGTGATCATAAATATTACTTTGACTGATATTTTTTTAAGGTTTGATACTCTCAGACACTCAGTCTTTTTGAGAGTTCTTGTGCATATTGTCTACCATTTAATGGATATTTCTGTGCTAATTAACCGCTGCAGTATAAAAAGCAGTTCTTAAAAAGGAGAGCCATTTTGGGTAAATAAAGAAATGTGCTAGTCACAATATGCAATACTGTTGTGTTTGTAACTTGGCCACTTTTTCTTCAGTAACAAAGATTCCCATTGTGATGACAACATTGCTTCACCGCTTGACATTTTTTAATTTCAATCCAATTAAAGGATCCGTCTACTCCCTCACAAAAGCCAAACATGGGATTCTTTTTTCTTTAGTTTTATTTTCTTCATGGTTTCTTTCATTTCTCAATTTTCCACAATCTCTGTGGAAATATTTAACAGGTCTGTCGATTTAGACGATAGGTTGATATGACCAGACCATGTGATTAAACTGATGAAACCAGAATCAACTAATTAAAGAGGTTATGTGTACTCTTTTCCAGCCAATGGACTCATTTTTAATCATCTAAAGCACCAAGGATTAATAATTAATATATATATGTGTGTGTGTTTGTGTGTGTGTGTGTGTGTGTGTGTGTATACTTACACACACACACACACAATTATGTGTATATACATACACACACACACACACACACACACACACACACACACACACACACACACACACACACACACACACACATAAATGTAATTGTAACCCTGTTGAGTTTGAAGCAGGGGTTGGAACAAACTTGTCAGTTTTGATTCTATGTTTGGTTTCAAACAGTGAAAAATTTGTCTTTTTTGAAAGAGATCCATAAATCCCAAACTTAAGAGATCCCAAACTTAAGTCTCCCTCCCTAGAGTATACCTAATTAAAAGGCAGAAAAGACACCTAAAAAAGACACCATGAAAATAACTATATGGAATACCATAGTATTTGCTAAATTTATCTCTGATGCCCCCCCTGGTAGTGGTCATACATCAACAAAGCATATGCAATATGAACTGGCTCTATCCAGCCAAAAGGCTATTTTACATTTATTTCCTGGATACCAACTGAATTTAGGGTATATAGGTGTCTTAACTGTTCAGATTTTTAAGGCAGCTGATCATTTGTCATCCTGTTTTGCATTTAAGATTATACATGGATTTTATTTGCCATTGGTATTATCTCCTCTTAATTTTTGTTTGGATATTTATGTTGATAGTGAGCAAATAGAAAAAGGCTTGCTTTAAACTAAGGAGCAAACAAAGGAGTTACACTAGCTTTATGACACTGGTCTCATTACGTGTTCCTACAATCTAACATTGGGTTAAATGAGAGTAATTGCTGATGAAAAGGTCAGAGACATTGACAACTTCACATGCACACACATACAAACACAAAAACACAAGGACATCCTTTGTCATCACACTTAACATCCCATGCATGCCATGTAATTGGTTCCATTGTGAGCCTGTCTAATTGGTGAGAAGCTGTCAATAGTGGAGTTAGAACCCAAAACCCATATATAGAAACACAGAGGCTAAAATTCACCCCAAATTCCACAATGGCTCTTAAAAAAGAGAAAAGCTCAGAGCAAGAATGTCTATCTGTAAATTTGTTTTTCTGTCTCCCCTTCACGAGTGTTCTCCATTTCACTCCATGCTCACCAATCAGCTGCATGACCAAAATAGCTCGTTAGGGTAGAAATTCCCACACAGAGTTACACAGGAAAACAAACTAGTGACCTGAAGAGGCTTTGTAAAGCCCTAATTTATGATTCAGACACTGTTGTAGGTTTCCAGCTTCTAAAAAAAAAGAAGAAAATACTTTATTACCATAATTACACATGAAAAGTAATGAATAGCATATTGATCAATGATTTAAAAAAAAACATTATCAATTGCCATGTTGCTGAGGAGCATACGACTAACCAAATAAAGATAAATAAATCACTGAAATTCACTGACATATGTGTGTATATATCTTTCCTTTTTTTTGGTTTGTTTTTTTCTTTCTCTAATGTTGCTGCTGCAACACCTGAATTTCCCCTATGGGGATCAAAAAAATATTATTTTATCTTATCTTACTTTACAATTGAAGCAGTCAGCTGTTGCTCCCAGTAGCAAAGCCTATTGTAAGGATATATTATGTCATAACTTGGTCAATCAATAAGATTTTACTTTATTAGGTACCCAGATCTTTTAATAATCTGCTGCATTCTGTAAATATTAGGTACAATAGTAGACACATTCCCACATTTTATAAACAACTACAATTTGTAACAATCTTTTCCATTTTCCAACTATGCTTAATGGGATCCCTTGCACTCATATTTGAGCCCAAATAGCAATTGTTTTGACAAATTTTCAGTCACCTATAATGTAAGTTTGATGGAATCCATTACTCTTATACAAAAGTACTATGTAGAGATGAAAACATATATTTTGCTCCATTGTGGCAAAACATCTTGTGATGTCAGCTGCACTCCATAATAATCCTTCAATACTCTTTTGTTTGCCTTTATATAGATGGCAACTAATGCAAAAGTCAATGAAATGTGGTCACTAAAGTTCTAACAGAAATGTGCTGTATTATTTTGGTGAATTGCAAACCCATGTGATTGTTTGAATTTGCAGACCTGTGCCTCCAATGACATCTGTGCATTTGATGACATCTGTGTGTGAGGGTTTGATCTGTGTATTTTGTGTTGACAAATGTAATGAATGCCTCCACTGTAATTCTAAATTGAAGATAATCAATCTACCGAAAGGGGTCTTGTGGCACTTCTTGATTGTGATTTTACGGATGAAATTCAATTCCCACAGGGGTCAGTAATATTGGTCTAATGCATAGATTTATGAGCATACCAGTGCTTGTCAGTTATACAGTGTGAAGTATAATTTATAACAGCAATCCTAATGTAAGACCTGTTTTGTAGTATCAAGTACAAAACATTCTCACTATTTACCTTTTGCTCTATCTCAGAATGATAACTGTTTCATTATCTCTTAAATCTGCACTATTATCTTTTATGGTTCCCTTTATAATCTTTTCATCAGAGCCTCTTCTTTCTCTCACTGCTGCAGTGATGGATGGGCAGACCGTTATGAGGTTGTGGAGGGCTATGAACAGGAAGCAGATGGAGGAATCACTATGAAACTCCAGTCAGAAGTTGTCAAGTCATTTGATGACTACTATCTGAAGCTGCGTCTGGATAAAAACACCAGAAACCCCTGGTTCTCTGAGTTCTGGCAATACCGTTTCCAGTGCCGTCTGCCTGGCCATCCGCAAGAAAACAAGAACTACAAGAAAGTCTGCTCTGGTAAGTGGAATCAGTGTTTTATACATTCTTGTTGACATTTGTGGGTTCTGTCATTGCAAAGAGCTGTTACAAGTGAATTATTCACAAATTTTCATATCTTGCATCAACCTATAATCTTTTAGCTAGCTGTTAATAAAAGTCTAATCCTAACTCATGAAAGGAATGTTAAAACTTTCAATTGTTTTCTGTTTTTATCTCCGAACATTTTTTCCCTTTGCTCTCTAAAGGTGACCACGGTAAATCGTTTTTTTTATTTGATAATATTTCACTTGCAATTTGACAACAGATCTAAATGAAAACTTATCAGTCATTACCTGCAATAAACGCAATGTTCAATATACTACCATAAATATGGTGAGATAAAATGTTGCTCATTATGTTGGAGCAGTACAGTCCCTTTCCCACATTCTTTTACTGTCCATTTCATACTTTTTAAACATGTCTATTATTCCAAAGACGTTCAAGGGGGTAAGTGGATTTTTCTGGTCAGACTTAATTGACAGCTTTGATTGGAAATGCACCTGCACTCTTTAAGCAAATACTCTTTCAAGACGGGAAGACTTTGATTGATGCTTTATCAAACGCACCACTCTCTCTTAGGTTCTCTCTTGAACCTGCAAATTTGTCAAATGGGGAGATGGCTTGATCCTGGCAGGTTCTTGATGGAAGTAAAGGCTGCATCAGTCAAACTCTTATCTTAAAAACTTGGTGACAAAACGAAAAAAAAGGCCTGACACTTTATAAAACGGCACAAAGGAATGGCTCCCCGGTGCACACTGCTCTATCTCATGAAACGGTTCATATGAATTCATATGAAAAGTTGCATATCAAAATTCTCAGAACCAAAACAAAAAGCTTGTGCCTGGAGCTTGTGACCAGCACATGCACAACCATTTCCTTGCCTATTCCAAGGCCCGCGATTGGCATGACCTCAACCTCCTGTCTATGATTTTTAAATCCAACTTCAACCTCTTTAGTTCTTTGGGTTCATGAGTTGCAGGTAGATACCCTGGCTTGTCATTTGTTGTAGTCTATTTTCACAAGAAATGTAAATTAAATTTAGTGAATTTTACTTTAGTATTCATTTGACTAATGGGCCATTCCATGAGAACAAGTTTGCACTTTTTTCACTGAAATCCGTGGTAAGGTGATACGATTTTTTTCCACTGAATGTGCATGTCTATGTCAAACCGTGTTTTAAATGCAGTGTCCAAGGTTGCAATGGAAAACCAAATTAATGGTTAAACACTGAAAGCTTATGTTCCATTGTTTTATTTTGATACCCATCCTCTGCAACAGTTTAACAATAACATGGCCCTGAAATACCTTTGTACTTGGTATTAACAATCTTTGTCCTTACAATAAATCTCCACAACTTTTTTCTACTTTGCCTTCAAGTTCATGTTGTGATTAGATATTGTGTTTCTAAAAGAAAATTCTTTTCGTATCAGGTTTTCCAGCCCCGAGGAAACAAACAAGTTACCTTAGATTATACTACAACCTTTTAGTGTAAATGCACTTTGAACCAACATATAAATACATGGCTGGCAACAAACCTTTCATCCAAAGGCTTCCCTTTTTAAATATTTTATTCTCCTCTCCTCAAACAGGAAATGAGAGTCTGCATGAAAACTATATTCAGGACAGTAAGATGGGCTTTGTCATCAATGCCATCTATGCCATGGCCCATGGCCTCCATGATATGCACAAGGAACTGTGTCCAGGGCAGACAGGCCTCTGTGAGGCCATGGATCCAATCGATGGGAGCAAGCTGCTGGACTACCTGCTTAAAACATCCTTCAGAGGAGTTTCAGGGGAGGATATTTATTTTGATGAAAATGGAGACACCCCAGGGAGGTGAGAAAGGGGGGAGGACTAACATGGTTTGAGAGTATTTGACAAGAAATTTAAATTTAGATTTTTTTCTATCCACTGTGAATTACTCCTCTCTCATGCAAACATGTGTGCACCAATCCTGAGCACAGAAGGATGTAATTAGTGTGGACTGGAACTGATTCATTGGATTGCCCACACTGGAAACCACTTTCCTCAGTATAACAGACATCAAGTGACAGTATAAAAAAGCATAACTGTGTCATTCCTTTGTCAGCGAGAGGTTAGAAGCGTGTACCCTAGGTTTATTTCTAAATTAAGGCCAAATTTCTGTATTGGGATGGGCAGCTGATTGAACACTAACACTTTTAATGCTATTCAAAAGACTTTTGAGGAGAGCAAAGGTTTTCTTGAAGAATTATTTAGATTTGTCCCCCATTCCTTCCCTCTTTATCGGTTTCTGCCTCTTGTTATTGATGTGATTCCTAAAGCTCCCCTGCTAACTTTTCAAGGCTCATTTTCTTTCTTTAACAATTATTGAATCAATTCTCACTCAATATGGTCTTTTATGTTGCCCTCTCACCGCTCAGGTATGACATCATGAATCTCCAAAGTGTGGGGGATGACCGCTACGACTACATAAATGTTGGTTCCTGGCATGAGGGTATCTTGAACATTGATGACAACAAGCTGTGGATGAACAGCAGCGACATGGTCCGCTCAGTCTGTAGTGAACCTTGCTCCAAAGGACAGATAAAGGTAGACAAGTCATCTTCCTGTGGGCAAAATTTTCCACTTTCAACTGCCTCATCAAAACGAATGCTGCAAAATGAGAAACCTGAAAGACCAGAGACAATGAAGAGTTGAGCAACTAAGATAAAAAAAACAAAAACATAATTGTATTATGCTTATATGAAGATGGATGAGGATATGAATATTATCCAGGCAACATCCTAGTGAATCTTATGTCTGCGGCACCTGTAAGTTGCCTTATATAATAGCTGAAACAATTTGTAGTTAACCATTCATTTGACCTATATTTGTCAAACTGCCCTATTTTTGTGTGTGTGTGTGTGTGTGTGTGTGTGTGTGTGTGTGTGTGTGTGTGTGTGTGTGTGTGTGTGTGCGTGTGTGTGTGTGTTTGTTTTTTATGAGGACACCCTTATGTTGGTTATTGCTTCCTTTTGTTTT
>CAAKHD010013342.1:125062-186889 GCA_901007705.1 Fistularia tabacaria | reverse complement strand
CCATTCTTGTTCGTTATTTGTGTCAATCCGCTGTTTTTGTGTGTGTGTGTGTGTGTGTGTGTGTGTGTGTGTGTGTGTGTGTGTGTGTGTGTGTGTGTGTGTGTGTGTGTGTGTGTGTGCATGTGTGTGTTTGTTTGTTTTTCATCAGGAAACCCTAATGTTGGTTATTGCTTCATCTTGTTCATTTCTTTCCTGGCACCTAGCTCTAATTTTAGCTTTCTGAATTACATGTAAAATGAAAATAGATTATTTTGCTCATAGTGCAAATCTTTAACTTGTGGACATTCTCTTAAGAGAAATTTGACAAGTTTTTTTAAATGGTGGGGTAATGAAGAGTTGATGTATTGTTTTCTTTTTACAGAACTGCCACCTTTTTTGTTAAAAAGAAAAACGGAATACAATCTCAAATGGCATAATGAATATGCCTTGAAGTGTACTATGTAACAGGGAGAGGAGAGTGATAGATGAGTCTCTCCGCTTTGGAGAGGCCTTTTAATGCAGCCAAAAAAAATTATAGTGTGCAAGGGAATGTGATGGAGCAGTTGAGGCACACAGTCTGATGAAAGAGCCATTTACCAGAGGACAGGTTGTGAGAGACTGTATGGTGTGGGCAGCTAATTTCCCGCTATATCAAAAGTGTCAAACTGTCTGGAGACACAGCTTCAGATAACTGAGTTAAGATGTGAGATTAAGATTAAGACTATCACCAGCAACGCAAAATAAATTAGTTATTCTGAGACTTTACTATTGCACTTGATTGTTACAATGAAAAAAACAATTTTGCTGAGATTTTACTGACATTTTATATTGTTTAGTTGTCAGAGACACTCCAAGCACAGCAAAAGGGAATTTAAATCACTTTGCAGATAATTATTGTCTTTTAATTTGGATTTCAAGTTTTTAATAATGATGCAAGTCTTTCAAAAAACTATTTAAAAATCTGTGGAGCCTCAGTGCTACCATTTTATTTGATACAGGAATTTCATATACATGTGGAGACATGCTTTGCATTGATTTTCTTTCTTCCTTTTTTATTTTTTCCCATCACTTTATTCTGAAAATCTGCTTTTTTGTTGATGCACTTATGTTGTAAGCCAAAGAAGGAGAGGAATATGCTATGTTTGTAAGCAGAGCAAGAAGAGGAAATCAAGAGAGTAGGACTAAGAGTAGGGGCATTGAATGTTGGGACAATGATAGGAAAACCTAGAGAATTTGTTGACATGATGGAGAGGAGAAAGATAGATAAAGAAAGGTGGGTATAGATATGTGTGTTGAGGCCAAGTGGAGAGGTAGCAAGGTTGAATATAAGGAGCAGGATTTAAGTTGGTCTATCATGGTATTGATGGAAAAATAAATGGAGTAGTAGTTAACCTGAAAGAGGAGTTTGTTTGTAATGTTCTGTGTGTGAAATGAGTGTCAGACAGGGTGATGAGTCAGAAGCTAGAAATTGGAGGTGTGATGCTCAATGTTGTTAATGACTGTGCATTAGAAGAGAATGAGAAATTCTGGAGTTAGTGGTAATTGTTTTAGATTTCAATGGGATTGTTGGCGATGACAACCTAGGTGATGAAGAAGTGATGGACTGGTTTGGTATCTAGGATAGGATCACAGACGGTGGTAGACTTTGCAACAAAATATGGAAATAGCTGTAGTGAATACTTTTATCCAGAAGAGGCGGGAACACAGGGTAACTTTTAATAGCAGATGCAGGAGAATGACTGCAAAGAAGTGGTAGGAGAGAGTGTGGCCAGCCAACATAGAATGGTGGTGTGTAGGATGACTCTGGTGACAAGGAAGATGAAAAGGAATAAAGACAGAGCAGAGGACAAAGTGGTGAGCTCTGAAAGAGGCATGTCGTGTGGTTTTCAGGGAGGAATTGAGAAAGGCTCTCGGTATTCAAGAGAATCTTCCAGGTGACTGGAAAACAGCAGCAAATGTGATCGGGGGATAGGTTGGGGAGTATCTGGATTGTCATCTGGAAGGAGAGTAGATAAGGAGACTTGGTGGTGGAATTAAGAAGTGCAGGAGTGTGTGCAGAGAAAGAGGTTAGCTCAGAAGAAGTGGGACACTGAAGAGACTGAAGAGAGTACACAGGAGTATGGGGGATGCAGCATAAGGTGAAGGTAGAGATGGTGAAAGCAAAAAAATGGCTTAGGATTACTTGTCTGCCAGGACAGTAAATAGGTAGAAAATGATTTATAAAAGTTGGCAAAAAAGAGAGAGATAGGAAGGGACATGAAGTTGGTTTGGATAATGAAGGATAGAGAGGGAAATGTATTTACAGTTGCCAGAAGTGTGATGGGAAGATGGAAAGAGTACTTTGAAGAGCTAATAAATGAAGAAACTTGGAGAAAATTAGGAGTAGAAGAGTGTGACCACAAAGTAGCAGAGAGTAGTAAAGGTGGACTGAGAAGGACATTAAAGGGGTTGAAGATTGCAAAAGCAGTTAGTCCTGATGATATATCATCACAGATACCTGTGTCGGTATAGAAGTGTCGAGAGAGGCTGCAGCGCAGTTTGATAGTTAGATAGTTCAACACAATCTTAGAGAGTGAGAGGATGCCTGAGGAATGTATAAATGTGCTGGTGCTGAATTTAAAAACAAGGGAGGTGAGCAAAGTTGTGAAAACAACAGAGGAGTGAAATTGATGAGCCATAAAGAACTTGGCAGACTTTAAATACAACTGTCCAGAACAACAGAGAGTGTGGAAAAGAGGCAAAGAAATATATGCAGGCAGGTTCGAGCGATTGATAAAGGTTTCAGGAGTAATTATTGATCAGAGTATCAGGAAGAAAGAAAGATGCACTGTCGAAGACAGTGTATAGTTTGCAGACAGTGACACGGAGGAAGACGGGAGGCAGAGCTGGAGGTGGCAGATATGAAAATGTTGAGGTGCTCTTTGGGAGTACTGAGGATGGATAGGGTCAGGAATTAATCCAGAGTGGCAGCACTTTTTTGATGAAGTCAGTGATGCCAGACCAAGATGGTTTGGACATGTACAGAGGAGCACACATGAAGCTCCCCAATAAATTTTGACCATACAAGCTTGCAGAGGCAAGTTTTATCTCGGGTACTGTGTGGATATCAAGTGGCAACACAAATAAACAAAATGGCAATTATCTGGTGGATGTTTTGGGAAACATATAAGATATTACATGCTGTTCAAATGCTGTTGTTCAGAAGTGTAGAGTTTTGTTTTCATGCAACTCTGAGGGAACATCATGTTCATTGAGTATGAAAATCAAAAGACAGGCAATCAGTGGCGTGAGGAAAAATAGTTCCTCTGGGACAGACTGTCATGGCAGGTCAGCCATTAGATGTTGAGATGTTTCCATTTAGACTAGCTTTGACAACATGAGATCGCTGCGATGAGCATGCAAAAAAATAAGAGCGCAATCAATTGAAACAGAGGGGGATTTCAATCCCAAAAATTGCTACAATATAAGGGAATTTTCATCATGGCTCAGAAATTTTCTCATTTTCTTTTTGTTAATCATCAAAAACTTTTAAAAATTGGCAAGTTATCTTTCCCTGGTGTTTTTTTTTTTAATCTTGCTCCATATGTTTTATCACAAGTACAAGAATTAAGAAATATTCCTGAGAAACATCCTGAAAAATCTTGCAGGTGCATTTGTATACAAGCTTTGTTGACTATTTTTGTTTACATCTTTTTAATCACAAAACAGTTTGAATTGGCATAAATCTTTGCAGTCTTCACAACTGAACCAGACAGACTCTTGAATAATTGTAATTATGAGTGGTATTGACCTCAGTTTTTGAGACGTGTTATGGCTTACCGACTATTTTCAGTCAAGTTAGAAACTGTGTTTCCCTGAGGGATTGTTCACCCCCTTTCCTGGCTGCTCACATTTCCCCCTCGGTCTACTTTGTTTCCTGCCCCACTTATCAGTCTGTTTTACATATCATAGTGCCTGTAACAGCTTCTCTGAGTGCAGAGAGTAAAAGAAACTCTCATTATATGAACAATATGTCTGGTTCGATGCTCTATATCATATACTGAAAAAAATCATTTTGATACTGTTGTGGATCAAATATTCAGGTTACTGTGATGGGTTCCTTGTCACTGTTTGATTAATTTTTTGACACACAGAAGTCAGCATCCATTTCTTGCAGATGCTTTATATATATGTGTTCACAGCACTGTATAAAACAAAAATACCCTCAAAATGCCCCAACACACCCCACAAACCTGCATTAGCCAAAGCCTATTTACTGTCTCTGATGTGAAAATATACAAAAAATAATTTAATGATTTTAATAACTCCACACTTGTATCCTTTTTGAATGTTGCAGCCACTTCCCAAAGAATTGATAGGTACAGGGATCAGATTTCATCTTTCATATTAATAAATGAATAAAAAAACAAAAACAAGTGAAGTTTGAACTTTCAAGTTTGGTGACTCATTCCTTGAACAATGTTCTCCTTCTTTGTAATCTACTGGCTTTGATTCTAATAATTATGACCAAAAAAGGGTGTATCTTATATTTTTTTAGTTCCTTTCTGTTAGCTATTAATAATCTTGGACCTTGAGATGTAAATATTACGTCTATAAATTATGACACTGTTTTTTTTCTCATTGTTGTTGTCTGCTTTCTTTGCACTAGGTGATCAGGAAGGGTGAAGTGAGCTGCTGCTGGATCTGCACCACATGCAAAGACAATGAGTATGTCCAGGATGAGTTTACCTGCAAAGCTTGTGAGCTGGGATGGTGGCCAGATGATGAACTAGCTGGTAAGACAAAAAAGCCACACAAATTTGATTCACAATATTCTTATTTTCATTACATAACCATCTCATGCCCAGTTTTTAATTTGTTTCAAACTGCTCCAAACTGAGATCTCTCACAGGCCTTTCCACTTCTTAGAAAGACCCTTTCATATGTCACACAACACTTTCTCCGGAGTAATTCGTCATCCAGGTCATGTGACTCTGCTTTCTTAACCTCGACTTTGTTGCCCAAAATTGACACGCTCATCTCTGCTCTTTGACTTCTTGTGACCAAGTTGTTATTTTGACATTGATTGATAGAGTGTAGAAGAGCTCACAATTCCCAGGTGTAAAATCCTATTATGGCCACAAATGGCTTAAGCATAGGTCAATAGTGTGTCAAGGCATAAATGTTCTTTTATTACTCTTTGCTCGACCTCAAGAGAACTAGTATTGCATAGAACTGTGCTTTATTTACCTTAAAATAAGGTATATTTACAATTTTCATGTCTTGCTCTACTCTCAAAGACCAACACGAACTTAATGAGAAACAATGCAGCCAAGGCTCAGGCTTCGTCCCTGAATTATTCAAAGGTTGTCTCAGAGCTTTGATGTGACAGTACAGGATTTGGAGGAATAGGGGGATTGGGGGGATTGTGTGAATCAGAGATAAGGACCTAATTGTAGCAGGGCCATCACAGGATCTTAAATTCAATGTCACTTATTTTGGACAGTAAAAGCTGACAGGAGTAGATATCTGACATAATATAAACAGGCAAGGAGTGAATTACCAAGCCAGCTAAAAGTCAAAGGGATCAAACTGACAAGCGGTGCAGACAAAGCAGGGGAGTCAGAACCTGAAAATCAGACAGAGGAGTTGCTGGACAGTCTCACATTACAGGGCAGTGAGAGTGTTGATACTAACAGTGGTGGTTACAACATCTGGCAACCTGTTGAATCTGAGGCTAGGGCTTTTATACTTGGCCTGATTGCCAGGGATCAGGTTCAGGTGAGTGTTATCAGGTGATTCCGAGCAGTTGAGTGGAGTGAGCAAGGAGGACAGAGCAGCGAAGAAGTACACAGTCCAGGTTTAGAATGTGCAGGCTGGGGCTGGTTTTATAAAAGCTGGATATAGATAACGGTTTCATCTCTCCAACCCATGTCCATTTACACAGTGCTAAAATTGGTGATGGTCAAAAGTGAACGTGATAGATTGCTAAAGTGAGCCTCATACTTTGGACATTTGAAGTGCACAAAGTTACCTGTTCCGAAGGTGACAACTAACTTAATTTTGAATACACTGTGTTATTTGACACATTTTATCAAATACTACAAGTAGGTTTTTCTGCATTTACTCTCCAGTCAAGGTACAGACTGTAATACAATTAGGCTGCAGCATGTAATTTATGGAGTGTTAAGCTGGGGAAGTCTTTGGATTTCAGTTTTCTCCTATTAAGCTCTATAAACTTCCTCCGCTTGTTGAGTGACACACACATACATATATATTTGGTGTGGCATAAAACTTCTAGAGAAATCAGCCTGAGCTGGAGCTTTCGGATGTGTATGATGACACGTGTAAATTTGTTCCCATGCGATTTTAGGCCATATCACAAACTCAAGTTCATACCCAACTGTCTCTACTACTCTGCTATCTGAAAGGTTTCTTTTCACACAATTTTGGATATCTATAATTATGGCGCCAACAGTAGCAAGTATATGTTTTTGTCACACCTGATTTGTGCATGATTGTCACACTTTTATTCAAAGGAACAGCAAGCAATTTCAAATAAATGACTATAAATACACAAAGTCCTAACACAAAATATGCAAATATAGCCATTTGCACAGTTGGACAAACAGCTAAGATCTGTTCAATTAAATATTAATTTATACTGAGTGCTACTCAAGTCAGTCTATGTTTGCTTAATGAAATTTTCCATATGTCCTTTTCATAGCAATCAATATAAAAACACACAGTTGGGGTTGCAAAAATTGCACCATGGATTCATTTCATAAATAGTCCTACCGTTGGTTTTGCAGCAAACTTTTTTTAACATGATCCTGGAAATTGTTATGGATGTTCACAGTTGTCTCCTACTGCTCTCTCTGTTGCCAAACTGCATCAGTATCTCCTCATTTCTTCCAGGCTGCCAGCCCCTTCCTCTGAAGTATCTCGACTGGGCCGATGTGGAATCCATTGTTGCAGTTGTTTTCTCCTGTGTTGGCATCCTGATCACCTCCTTTGTGACCTTTGTCTTCATTCAGTACCGTGACACACCTGTGGTGAAGTCTTCCAGCAGAGAACTGTGTTATATTATCTTGGCAGGCATTTTCCTGGGATATATCTGTCCCTTCACCCTAATTGCCCGTCCCACAGTGGCTTCCTGCTATTTGCAGCGGCTCCTAGTGGGTCTATCATCTGCCATGTGCTACTCTGCCCTAGTGACCAAGACTAATCGCATTGCCCGCATTCTGGCAGGAAGCAAGAAGAAGATTTGCACCCGGAAACCACGTTTCATGAGTGCGTGGGCTCAAGTCATCATTGCCTTTATGCTGATCAGTGTACAACTAACTCTGGAGATTACACTCATCATTCTTGAGCCTCCTGAACCCATCAAATCGTACCCGAGCATACGTGAGGTCTACCTCATTTGTAATACCAGCAATGTAGGCATGGTTGCACCACTTGGATATAATGGCCTGCTAATCATGAGCTGCACCTACTATGCCTTCAAGACAAGGAACGTCCCAGCCAATTTTAATGAGGCCAAATATATTGCCTTTACAATGTACACTACCTGCATCATCTGGTTGGCCTTTGTGCCCATCTATTTTGGCTCCAACTATAAAATCATAACCACATCTTTCTCCGTCAGCCTAAGTGTAACCGTTGCCCTGGGGTGCATGTTCACACCCAAGATGTACATTATCATTGCCAAACCAGAGAGGAATGTCCGAAGCGCCTTCACCACTTCTGATGTGGTGCGAATGCATGTTGGTGATGGGAAGTCTGCAGCACCATGCGGGAGCAACAGTTTTCTCAATATGTTCCGCAGGAAGAAGCCTGGATCTGGCAATGCCAAGTGAGTAGTCTATTGTTATGATTCTTTTTTTTCCTTGTTTGTGCAATAGAGAGAAATAATGACTAATAAAAGTACTCCTGTTTAACAGAGAGCTCTCAAAATATTTTGAGCCTTTTATAATAAATAATAAATGTACCTTTTTTCTCAAGTATTATACTGATAAACATATTTAAAAGTATCCCAGCAATATGCTTTGTCAAAACTAAATATGGCTTTTAAAACTAACTTTTTTGAGATTCACAGCAGTGACACAAGCAAAGTTGTCTAAAGTAAGGAGTGGGGTGTTTAAGAGCAAGCTTGATATGTTTATGTTTGTCTCTCACCCTCGCTGCCCAGTCTGAACTTGTAACCTTTTTAACTTTCCAAAATGAGCAGCAAATTTTCTGCTTTTATTGAGGCTGGTACACATCGGCATGGGGTCATTTCAGCTCTATTCCTGGAGAGCTGTACGGTGAACTGGGACAATTATATATATTTCCATTTTACAAATCACCAGATTATCAAGACTCCTGACTATAAGTTGATGATACAACTTTCCACTTGGCCAAAAAATCTAGAGCTTAATCTGGTCACCTGAAACACAGTGTCATCAGAGAAAAGGCCTACACAATATCTGGGATAGAAATGATTATCCACAGTTTACAAGGAAGTATTTGTTCCAAATTATTGAAGCATGACATTCTTTTATAAGTGATACTTTTATGTTGCCTCTCTGGTGAAATTAGTTGTAACATTTCAAATTCAGGTCATATATCTGAAAATTCAAGATAGACCTTTCTCCTGTCATTAGTTAGAGCTTTAAAATACAAATATACATTTCTGACACTGCAGCCCTCCATGAAGGAGATCCGCCACCATGTAGCTTTTTTTTTTTATCCTGAATTAACCTCACATTTAACTTTTCTCAGCATAAATGACCCTCCCCTCCCCACCTCCATGACTAATCACATTAGAGGCAGTCCTTCTTCATTCTGCACGAAACTCTGTCCTAGTCGGGCCAGATCAACAGAAATGCTTTCAAAATGCATGTATTGAAATTTAGCTACAAGCATACATAAAAAAGAACTGGACGATCCCCATTTCTGTTCAAGGCAATTTCAGGATCATAATGCTGTCTGCAGCACATTATGAATCTATTTATGTGAGGCTCTAAGGCTTTTACAGATCATTAGTGAACCCCATTGCATAGCTGTTAATGTCAAGTGGTGTGGCTCAAAAGTATTTTAACATGCCATAGAAATGTTGAAATGCTGCAGTTCTTTGGTGTTATGTTGCTCTTTTGTTGATGATGGGTTTTCCTTTTTAAAATTTTTTTTAATTTGTAATCTCCTGCTTTCCTGAGATGGTAACTTGAGTCTTTGTCTCATTCATAGTTCTAATGGCAAGTCTGTGTCATGGTCTGAATCAGGTGCAAGACACCCTCCGAGGGGGGGGAATGTGTGGCACAGACTATCTGTGCATGTGAGGAAACAGGAAGCCGGATTGAATCAGACAGCGGTCATCAGGCCCCTAACTAACACAACCGACCCCCACAGTTGTGAGCCCTCCACCTGCAACCTTGGCACAGACCCTCATCTCCCTGAAGAACCACCTGGTGCTAAACCTCTGTACAACTTGGCGGAGGAGGAGGATGAGGTTGATGCACAATGTCCTCTTTATACGCCAACTTCCCCTGGAGAGATGCAAAATTCGAAGCCCCATTTAGATAAATCGGCTTCCCATGTACCCACCCACTTGACCAGCTGCCCCACAGAGCGCTTACAAGGGACCTTGGTGGAAACACACAGCTCCCATGTCCCTGCACGGAATGGCCACAGTGGCGTGCAGGCAATCCCTGCTAATGAGCCTTTGAGCCTAACACCTTCTCAGCTCTCTTTGGCACCAAAAGTGGGGATGTTTGAAGAGGAGAGGCCTGATGATAAGGAGCCAGACCTCTTTCACAGCTACATTTATGACCCCAAGGAGGAGGGGGAAGGCAGGGACTGTGAGAATTTACCTCAGAACAAGCTGGAGGACCCCTTTGCGCTATCTCCCCCTTCCCCCTTCAGAGACTCTGTGGGCTCCAGGGAGTCTGTCACTGGCTCTCCCATCATTGAGTCAACGGTTGGAAGCCCCTCAAGCTCAGTCTACAGCTCACACATCCTCCAAGACTTTGCACACAGTTCCTCAACACTGTGAGAGCAAAAAAAGCTCTGACACAGTGGCTGTCAGCGCACTTGTATACACATTCAAGTGCAGATACACAAACATGCACACACATACAACTTTGATTGATCATTTTAAAAGTTTCTAATATGTATCTCATAATTTGCTTGCTTACATTTAGTACATTTATCAGTAGGGGGTTCTTCAAAATATATGTAGGAAAAACTCCAGGAAGCATCCATGATTGCAAACATTTCTGTAGGGCTGTCAGTGCATATGGCCTTTCAGAAACAGTATCAAACTGGTAGATGTGCCAAAATTAGTCAGCTCTTATGACAAATTCAGCAATTTACTGAGAATAATAAGGGATACTTCTATGTATTACTTCTTTTTAATTGTAGGACACTTTGAAATAGGGGCCCAAGTATATTGCTTGACTGCACTCTTGAGAAAACCAGAAAACCAAAACCTTTTTCCAAGATATGATCGGTCATTAGTAACAGCTGGATCAAAATGTTTTTGCCTTTTAATCACAAACTCCCACCTCAGATATCTTCCACTGTACCCCATCACAATCATAATTGAAGAGATTAATAGTCATGGCATCGCAGCAAGGTGGTTGGACACGACTTAAATGTTTTGCAAAATGTGCTTGACAACTCAAAATAGCCTCTTATTACTGTACTGAGACTCTGGTGAAGATTTGCGCTGTATAATATGTGATATGGATATAATGTGCCAATCAAAGTTGTTATCAACTGACATCCTGCTTTAAATTTTCACAATGTAGCTGATACAGTCTGCCGTGATTGTAGATGATGGCAATGTTATCTATTCAGTTTACGAATGAAAAACACAGTACTTGTACAAGTTCTCAAAGTTTGTAATACTGTTAAACCATCTCTTGTTTTTCACACAGGTGGTATGTTTGTAATACTAATAAATGTTTATATATTTAGAATGTCAAAAGAAAATGCGTTTATACAATATGAAACTATCCTCAGAGAACTGTCAAGGAGCAATGTGTTTGATTTTGGGTTATGTTTGAACTGATTTCAGTCAACTGTATCCTCTTGAGAATATTCAGTTGTAGAAATAACCAATGATTAGTTGCTTCTTGTACTTGAGATTACATGTTTAAATTTCCTTAAATCTTGCATTTTAAACTTAAGTAGTTTACTTGAGGTTAAGATTCTTAGTTCTTTATTGATAAGAATGCAAGCTATTTCAAAAATTATAAAAAAAATACAGTACATAGTGCGATTGAATTGTGTTTCCAAATGTTTTTAGTTGATTACAGTGGGATTTGTTCAATGATTTTTGCCAATGTAAAGTATCAAAGGGTGCCACAATGTTTAACACTGTCATATCTAAATGAAACAGGCCTTTATGTTTTGGTCAAACTGAACAATGTTGTACAATAAAAAAAAAAAAAACAAGCATTTATATTAAACAAAAAAATGACTATCTACTGTCATGTGAATTGTCATTTGGTAAAAATCCAAAGAGTTGTTACACTTCGCCAATACTGTCTTTGTATTATGTTATGGAAAAGTGCAATGTTCATATGAATGCAAATCTATGGACATTGTTCGTCTTAACCATGTCATTGCTAATTCAGTTTTGTATCATTACCCGTGTAGAAAAAAGAGGTTTTTGCAGGGGAATTTCCCGTACTTAAGTGTTTTTTTTTCTTTGTTTGCGATATGCCAAACAGAACAGCGTTAAATTGAAATCAAAAAACAAAATTCTAAATGATTTGAACTCATAAATAACTGTTAGACATTTTTATTGCACGTTTATTAAAAGGACTATTGAGTTCTGATTACAAATGAATTGATGCACATCCTAACTGCCATGCGAGGCCAAAATATATCTTTGCACATCAAAACTGCGAAAACAAATAAGCATTATCATGGATCTGTGACGAAAAGCTTTGGATTCCCATAAGTACTTTTAATCGCAACTAATCTCTCGGTAAAAAAACCAACCCAAAACAAAACACTTTATTGCAGTGAATACACTTTTGCTTTTGAAGTCGATGATTATTTAAACACACTCTGTCCGATTCTCAAATTTGGAACCAAATGAAACTCCTATGCAAAGGAAACGTTTTATGTAAATCACCAGAGACGTATTGTTATTTTTATTTCTTAACATGGTCTGTCTCGCCTGTCAAGACTGGCCATTTTGTCGTTCATCTCATGAGCAAGTCCCACCCACCAGCCTGCACTCAAACCGACAGTCATGATGAAAAAACTCAATTGTTTTTACTGACTCAAGTTTACATGAGTCCCTCACCGAAGAGAATTGGATTTTTCAGTCACTGAGTAAATCACCCGTTTTCTTAGTAGGGCGGCTACTACTCTGGACTGCCAAGTGATTCGTTCGTTTAGTTATTGAGTGAGTCGTTCGATTGGTGTGTGTGTGGGGGGGGGGGGTAACTCCGGTGAGCGCTCCAAAGCTGCCGCTCCTCCCACTGGGCTAATACAGTTAGCAATTTAGAATAGCAGGCGTGCTAAAGGAACATGTTGTCATGTCTCTTATTTTCATCAAATTGTGTTTCATCGTCTGTGAAAGCGGCATCTGTTGTTAAGTTCTCGAATGAACTGGAAAATGTCAAGCCCCATACGAGCGCACGCAAATCAATGAACTATTCCTAAAATGTTTTGGACTTTATATTTAAATTAACGGAGAAGAGGGTTTGTTGTTAAATAATAACATACAAGGTTTGTAGTATTCTATTCCAAATTCAGTATTTGAATCATTATCATTGTTTCCAATGAAAGGGTTTTGAAACGACAGCAGAGAAGCGAAAAGCTCACGGTGGCTTGAACGCGAAACTTTTGACACTTCCGGGTCCTATGACTTATCAGGTGGTTGTCGAGCGGCTGCAGGATGGAGAGGAGAAGGAGGAGGAGGATTTGGAAAGGGTGGGGGGAACAAATGTAATTTCTGTTGCATCTGGACACCAGCCTTCCGAGTTGCCCGACCCACCAACGCTCCTCGCAGGGAAAACCTCTATGAGCCGCGTCGCCCTCTCGAATTTCTGAAGAAGTTGCTATCGTCAGTGTGAGCATGGCCGGGGGCTCGGTATCCGAGTGTAAGGAGTACTTGTTCAAAGTGCTGGTGATCGGGGAGCTTGGCGTCGGCAAAACCAGCATCATCAAACGCTACGTACATCAGCTTTTCTCGCAACACTACCGGGCCACGATCGGGGTCGACTTTGCGCTTAAAGTCATCAACTGGGACAGCAAGACGCTGGTCCGGCTGCAGCTGTGGGACATAGCAGGTAAGCAAGCCGGGGGAGCGGGTGCGGGCGTGAAGCTTCTGCAAGTTCCACATTCGTCCGAGTTGAACTTTGTTTTTGCCCTCAGTTGCTGCAGATTTCTCAGTGAACTTCTGCATTCGGCGTCCTGGCCGGGGTCCGACTTCCCCTTTTCATAAAGCCAACAAAGTTTGCTATGGCGTTTTCCAAAAAAAAAGACCATCTCTGTCGCGTATGCTCGTTGTCTTTCCCACTTCATGATCATGGCAGCTCGTAATTGTCAGAGGAATGTAGGTCACGTTGTTTCCGACTGAGGACCCCCATCCCCTCCTCCCCCCTCTTATAATCCTCCCATCATAGTCTTGTATTCTCTCCAGATCCGTGTGCATTGGGTTTTAAAGTGGAGTTCAATGTTTTACTACATTCCAATAGCTTGAATAAGCCAGCCCTAAGAAATCACAGATGTGTAAATAAAAAAAAAATAAAAGTTCCGTCATGCACCCTTAGTGAAACTCGGTGTGTGTCATTCCTCGCCATAGAAATATCTGTGTGGAGTCTGATGATATGCTTGAAGCAACAGGTTAGAGGAAGTGAGGAAAACAAAGCAACAAATTATCAAACTGACACTTTGAGCTGCATTTAGATTTAATATTTGAACAAGTTGTGTGGGGCTTAAAGGTGTGGTGTTTAGAAAGTAGCAACCGTGTTAGCTGTTCATTGGTCATACTAAAGACATTCTTTTTTTTTTTTTTTAAAAAGGACGATATTTTTATATTTAATGGTTCACAAGACAACATGTATCAGCACATAATCGAAGAGGGCAAATATCTTTTCAAAATATTTAAAACTGTGTCAATCAGACCCTTTACCCCTCAAAGTAATGTTCATATAAATGAGTTGGGTACAACTTCCCTAAACGTGTGGATTCACGTACCCTTTAAAAATACTATTTCATGTTCAGTCACATGCCTCCACCCTGTTGAGCTAACTGTTTTTTTGCCTTTGCACAGCAAGGCAGTGCAAATGACACATCATTCTAAAAATCCTCATGGTATAATTATGAAATGATTCTGCCAGTCCCTGGCACTTTCTCAATCAATCGCGGCCCGACTCTCACTTACATAAGCCTCTTTACTTACTGCTTGAATGAATCAATTGCGACTGAACGTCAAGTTCTCAGTGGGACGGTACAGACTGCTGCCCCCTCACACTGTTGTATATTGGAATTCACACTGGCTCACATTTCATCTGAGTCCTGTCGATGATATGAGATGGTGAGCATCGATGAGTAACTCCAGGAGTATCAAGCTCCACTGGATGTGTCACAGTGACACCCTAACATTGGGACGTGAGAAGAAAAACAGAGGCTTTGCTGATACACTAACATTACTCAAGGGAGTTCAGTCATAAGACAATAATCACCAGTTTGATTCTCAGATAATTACAATTTACCTAGACATTACCTGACATCGACAGTGACAAAGAGTCCCAAGGGTCTTTGTAACTGTTCAAAATTTGTGTTCCTTTCCATTTTAAATATTGTAGCTCGGTCAGGATTAAGGAAAACCCAAAAACAAAACACTACTTCCAATTTGCCGATTCTTTGATTTTTTTTTTTTACATGTAGGAGATGGATTGCTGTCATTAATTGTTGTTGTAAAAAGTAGCTTTAGAAGTATTTTCAAGAGCACACATTTCATGATAATTTTGTTTTATTTGAAATGCTGATTGTTGAATGAAAAGACCTCTTTCATTCAGATTCACTTTTTGTTTGCACAGTCACTTAAAATCTTAGATTCATCATACCTTCATACCAATTGGCCATATCAGACACAGAATTTGAAATACCAATTATTTGCGAGTTGCAAAAAGGGCCTCTCTGCTTTTTTGAGATTAAGGTCTGTTGTCATCAAAACAGTTTTATTCAGAATAACTGTAGATACTGATACCTTGCACTTAACCTGCCCTTTTGAGAGTAATGTGAAGTGTTTGTTGTTTCTGGGTTTCAAAATTTGACAGCTATAAGTCAAAGTGCATTGTTACAACTTCTTGTCAGCTCCTGTGCTCGAGACTTTGAATCCATTGTTAAAGTAATGTACTATGCAATTTTATTTCTTTGCATATGTACTGTATGTAAACAAATTTTTGGCATATTCGTTTTTCTAAGTTATTAAAAAAATGTTCTTTCTATGGCACACAACAGTTAAAGAAAAAGCATTTTTCCCCAGGACGTTTCAAAGTTGGATTCCAAGTTGTTTTTTGACTGCTTGTGCAAATATTGACTGAATTAAATACGTCAAAGTTTGTGGATTTTGCAATTAGAGATCCAAATCATATTCAGACATAGTCTCCTGAGGGGTAAGATGGACAGGAAGCCCCATTACAGTAGTCAGTATCTCTTTCATTTTGAGATTGTGGAAAATTCTTTTAAGACAGACCTGGAAAAAAAACACATTTCATCCATGGTTCATTATTTTCTTCTGTTAAGAGAATAGTAAATAAGCCCTCCTCTGCACTATATTCTTACTTTAGTACACCGCCACACTTACGTCGACCCCTCTTTCCCTCAATCAAAAAACCTCATATGTTGAGACAGAACAGGACAGATGGTTAGAGGACTGCTGTTTTAATATTTATTCCATCGCTCACAGCAGTGACAGAAAGAGAACAGACAGTTTGGTGTGTGTGTGAGTCGTCACAACAACTTGCATGTCTGTCACAGACTGACTGGCAGGGTGAGCTACGTTCCCTGCCGTTGCCTGGGCCCTGGCAGCACACGCTCACTGATGCAGGGGCATCTGTGACTTAGTGCCCAGGAAGGCTGTCTGCTTGTCACAGCCAGACAACACTCGATCAGAGGATCCGCGAGGGTAAATAAAACACTGACACACACAACTCATAGATAGATAGACTGATATTATTAAGAGAGACAAGGGAATCCGCCTGCACATATTGGGGTACAAGTATAATTATTTCAACTCAAACACACACACTTAACAGAAAGAAAATGTGATTATCAAACCCACAGCGTGGCCTTGCCTTGGGCCAGTGAGGATAAAATAAGTAATGAGACGTGGGTGTAAAAGAGTGAAGGCTGGAGGTATATTTGCCAAGTCATTAACACCAACTATTAAGCCATTTAATCGTGCCGAATAAGGAGAAGGCATTATCTTCTTGTCAATGCAGACGACAACCTCAGAATTGTCTTTTGCCAACCTTACTAATGACTACAGTCTTTTAGGAATGATAGTAATCAGAGCCATGTAGAAGATGGGGCTACTGTTGCAGTCAGTTTGAAGCTTGTGAAAGCTCCACCTCTTTCAGCCATAACAGCGAAACTCTCCTGGCTAACTGTTTCAGTAGTCGAGCATTGACTATAAAGGAAAATCCATTCTACCTCGCAATATGAAAACTTTCTGCTGCGGAGAAGGCTACTCATTAACTGCTTGTACAGAATGCTGTGGTTCCAATAATGTTGGCTGTAAAGATTCCTATCTCGGTCATGGTAAACCTAAATGCAGCGTGAAAGGAACTATGTAGTCATTACCGATTAGACGGACATCCAAACTAAAGATGGGGGTATTTTGGTGATCTACATTTGACTTAGTAGTTTCACCAACTACTCTGGGTGATACAATGCTGTCTCAAACAATCATAACGAAATTAACTGAAAAAGACAGAGACAAACGATGATCCTTCGAGCTTTAATTCGTTCAGTCAGGAATGTCACAGCATCAATTTCTTATGGTACTGAAAAAGTAGTCTCATAGTGTCAAAAATAACTCAGTAATCTTCCGTATTCTGTAAAAGAAAAAAAAAAGTTTAATGCATATCTCAAAATTACATATTTTGAGATTGTTTCCCTTTAATGTAGACTTACCTTTTAGGTCAGAAACAGGTCAGTGAAGCGAAACTAGGATCTTCATTGTGTTCCTTTGTAATCATGTTTATCATAGTTTAACAGAATCAATACTGTTATATATTTTCAGCTTCATAATGCACTTCTACCTGAAGGAGGTGTGGTTTTGGTGTACATTTATTAGTCGGGGGTGCCACTCACACTGCTCACTGAATAGCACGGTTTCCCCCTGTTTGAACTCTTTCCCTTATACTTGCACAAGCCTGACAATTCACATGATGGCTGGGAGAGTTTAACAATAATCGTTTTTGTGCAACCCCACAAGAGGTTAACGTTCTGGTTTTCCTCCACATTCAGTTAGGAAAAGAAGCATTTTGGAGAGAAGGTCCAGTTGCTGTCCTGTAACCATTTCTAATTTCTTACTCTGAATATCTCAATGTGCATTGTTTGGAAACTTCCCATGATTTTTTTTTTCATGAATTTCCAAAAACGCCTATACTTTTTTTTTTCTCCCTCCACATCAGATTATGAAATAAGACAACCGTGCAGAGCAGAGATCCTTGATCATCAAATTCAAATAATCCTTGTTCCCCAGCAACAGTCCCGCTTCATCCCTTTACTGTGGAAGTGCCAGGGTTGAAAATCAATAATAATTTGCCATTTTATTCACGAGTGACTAGTTAATATTATATGGTTTTAATATTCTTGTACTACAGAGGCCATTTCTTGAAGTGATTATGTAATCTCTGTATATTCTATCAAAATCTATAATTTGCATTTTTGCTTACCATCAAACAATTTAGGGTGATTCAAATGATCAAAGATTTTTAGCCCATGCCTTAAATCATCTGGAGTATGCGTAGCATTTTGAATGAGAAGGGTAATCGAGAGTGTTACCATGTAAAGGTGAGGTTTTTTTTTTTCCCTGTTCAGACTGTGTTCATTGCTGAAGGCTGAAGTAAGCTGAATTAAGTCACTTCTCACATGCTCCTCAGTGGAATTTGAACGTGCCAGTCATGTGTTCTTCACAGTCTCTCTGTTAAAGCTCATGCTGAAGACCATCTTAATGACTAGACTCTGTGTTGCTTTTTATCATTTTAGTGTTTTAGTGTTAATGGGAGGGCGTGTAAGGGGGTTTCACAGCCAGTTGTGTCCTAACAACAGACAGAGACTGCTGCTGTTGCTACTGCCATGTCTGGCTTGGACAGTTTCTATGGCAACCCACCCACAGATTCGCAAAATATATGACCGTAGAGGAAACAGGGGTTGCCAGGGCTATGGATAATGATGAGACTTTTCTTTCTTTCTCTTCTCCCACACAACAAACAGAGATGATACTGTGACTGTAACTAAATTGTATCTTTTTCATTGTGCAGTTCAGGTTTTGTAACCATTTCACGTGTTCCATTACCAGAGAGCTTTAGTATATTTATGGTCGCACTGTATTTTTTCGTGGGATGGATGGATTTGAAAGGTCCTTGTTTGGTTGTTGGAATTCCACAACAGTTAACAATCTCTCGACTTCTTTATAAGTGGTTTTCACATTGTGTGTTTGAGGCAGCAGCACACACAGCTTTGTTTGCTCCTGCAATCTCAGATGCCTCTGTGGCATTCAGTGTTACTCACTGACACTCTATTGTTAACACTGCTTATATCAGCCCTGTGGTCAATGCTAACTGAGTTACAGGCATATGACAGTCATTAATACTTTTGGTGTTTATTACTGTACTGGGCCTTGTTTTCATTTTTCCCAAGGACAATAAGATCATCAAAAATAACAAATCATCCAAGTTGAGCAAGAACCACAATTATGTTCATGTATAATATTCAAGTGTTAACTATTGAACTCTGTCTATGAATATTATCAGCCAAGCAGAGATTCCTGGACAAATCCAGACAATAGACAGCTCGTCTGTTCACAAAGGGAATCCTCTATCAAAGACTCTATTGAGTTTAAATGTTACTACAGGGGAATTTTGTTTGACATGTGCAAGACGAATTAAAGAAATCCTGTATTTTAAAGAAATCTTGTTCATTTTTAGAGTTTTTGTCACATTTAAATTTTATTTCAAATAATAATGCATGCCGAAGAAGAGGCGCCGCTGCTTTTTCCTTTTGAATGCTTAAATCCTGGTGCACTATGAATATTTAGTTGTAATGTACCTGTTTACTTCTGTGAAGGAGTCATAATTCGAGTAAAATTGCTGCCCTTAAAATAAGAACATTTAAAAGACCAAAAATTGGCATCAGAAATAGAAATTCATTGATTTATTTGTTTACCACTAACTTCAAATTTATGGAAATACTCAAACAATAAACAATATATATTGATTACTTCATTGATAGATAATGTTTGGCTGTAAGCAGTAGGTGATGTGAGAAAGAAAATTCCAGCAAAATGGCTTCTCTATATTCAACTTTTATTTAACATACAATGTGTTCTTGTATTTCTCTTCTAAAACAGAACTCTATTTTTAATGCAATGGAATTATTACTCGTACTTTCTCTTTAGACTTGAGAGGTCATGCATCGTGGGAATTGATGCCATTTGGTGTAACTGACACCTGCATGGGAGCATAGCTCTGTAGCAATATCTCAAATAACTCATTAGTTTGAACAGCAGCTTTGTTGGAGTGAGTGTCAATATAACCACCCAATAGAAATCGGTGTCATCCAGCCAGTTCCTTCTAGAGGGACACTCCTTGTGACTTGCTCTGTTTTATATAGATCCACTGATAAGCATAGAATGCATCAGAAAATCAAGAATAGCATGTAACTACCAATCTGAACATTATTCTCAGGTAATATTTCATTAGATAAAATATATACAAAAATGTAACAAAACCCCCCAAACAAAAACCTTAATTGTGTACGCATCACAAAAATCATACTTGTGGAAAGTGTTGCTGTTAATACGTTTCTCAAAACATCATTCTGAGTTTATATAGACCTTTTATACAATGTTTTTTGCACCATTGTGCATCCGTTCACTTTTTTAAAGCTGTGTTTTTAACTGTTTAGAAGCAATAATGTACAACATGTAAAAATATGCGCTGTGGTGACTTCTGTTCAGTTGACCATTTTTTTCTTAATATGCTCAAGGCAGCCTCTGAGTATTACAAGAAATTTATTGTTATTTATATTCCACGGAAACTGTTAACTCAGTTATTTCTGTCAATATTCTGCTTTCCCCACCTTGATACTAGATGTATGAGCTCAGCAACACCAAGCAATGAGGGTCTTCAGTCAATCATCTCTTTATCCCACTGTGTCATGTCTCCGGTGAATTCACCTGGGGTTATCAGCTAAAATTAGATTCTCAATTATGAGCAATTACCATCAGGCCTGTAGGCACCACAGTGTATTCACTCTCACTCATAACCGCACTGCACCACACCAGTCCTTGTGTGTATGGGTAAGTTCCCACTCTCAAAGTACAGTGGGAGAAGCTCTGTGCATGTTTCAACAATGTTTTTTGTGGGATTTAATTTTATAACTCAGGGCAACGAGACGCCATTCATTGTCCATTGCACTATTGTCCTGCTGTTTTTTTAAAAAAATATTGTTAATAAATATATATATAGGTTTATGTTCGATAGAAACAGTAAAGTCTATGCTATTCCCTTAATATGCATCTTCAAGTTATTGGAATCTTAGTGAATGCAGATTCTGAAAGTGGTAATTCTATGGATTTTAACCTGTCGTGACAAGATAAGATGAAAAATAAATCAAACTTATGTGGCTCTTCAGCAATTCTGCGGTTTTTCATTGTGATTTAAAAAAATGACATATTTGTTCATCTTTTGGAGTGAAAAAAATGCCTGTGTTAAGTGATGGGTAGAATTCACATTGATATCTGTATTTGTTTTTTTACCTTCAGCCTTACATTAACAACAACCTTGCACTTAAACACACTGACTTGGGGTGAGGCAATGAAGGGTCGACACCCCTCCCCAAATTTCGTTGAGGTTTAAGAAAAATCTCGATTAATAATGTCACTCCATATCCTGCTGATAATTCTCTTTGCTTTGCTCTGACAAATTTCACCTCAGAAGTCCTTAAAGAAATACTCCAGTGAATGGGTTTATTTCTATGAGTGAGTACTTTTGCCAGTCTCCTTTCGGATTATGCCTACAGCAAAATAGTAAAACTAGGTCAAATAACAATTATCTGTACAGTCATCATTTTATGGCTGACATAGTGAAGAGAAATTGCCGTGTTTTTACTCAGAGATGACAAAATAAAAAACAGATTTATTTCCATTCACCGTAACAAAACTCAAGATGAGACATTGGGTTAGATTCATCACCTCCATATTTTAAAATATGCCATTAGACCAATTTCATCAGTCTCACATATAAAACACTAAAATTATTTTCTCACTTTCTCCTTCCCCAACTCAGGTCAGGAGAGATTTGGGAACATGACGCGGGTATACTACAAAGAGGCTGTGGGTGCATTTGTGGTGTTCGATGTGACAAGAGGCTCCACGTTTGAGGCGGTTTCAAAGTGGAAGCATGACCTGGACAGCAAGGTGAAGTTGGCTAATGGTAACCCCATCCCCTCAGTGCTGCTTGCCAACAAATGTGACCAGAAGAAAGATGGCTCTAACAACACAGTCCTAATGGACAATTTCTGCAAAGAAACGGGGTTTCTGGGCTGGTTTGAAACTTCAGCTAAGGTAAGAGATTGGCACCTTGAGTTTACAAGCTATTTGCATTATGGATAAAATAAATATACACAGATAACTTTATATGCTTGGAAATATTCTATTCCCAAATGTATTTTCATGTGTATTCTTGGACTTTGTACATGTTAAATCAGTATACTGGAGCATGAAATACCCATGCTCATATTTATACTGCCTGTGTGTTACATCATCAACGATAAAATTTTTCCTTTTGAATTGTCAGATTCTTGTTTGGATCATTTCCAGCACTGTGTTAAGATATGATTTCATGCAAGAATTTTTGGGACAAATCAGATGTCATAAGGTCTTGCATAACCAATTATCCATTAAAGAAGCCACAGTGTGAAGAGTCAATACCTTTTTAATGAATTATGTATTTGCATCCTCATGTGGCTGACAGGAAATGATCTTGCAGGGAAATCACTCCTCCAGAGTGGTGTAATCACATAGGTTACAAACCAATTGTTAAACATCTTAACACTCATCATTGTTACTAATCATTCAATTTGTTGTGTGACTTATGCCAATTTGTTGGAAAGAATACAGGCAAGCACTAAGGTCAAAATTAATTTGAATTAGAAAGAAACTCTTAACAGCTGCAGTTTCGTGACCTTGCATTCATGAAAAAATAATCGTTTCTATCCTGCATTCTCTCGAAATGCAAGCACACAATCTATATATATTTATCTTTCCAACCAGCTGAAAGTTGTTCTGGATAGTTGATGTGATATGGTATCACATGGCAGTGATTGATGCCACAGCTCAGAGCTGTCAGCTGTCAGAGTTGGAGGGCTAATCTGCTACAGTGTTTCACCTCATATTTGGTAATGGTGTCACAGGTTCGGTGCTACCGCATGGGCGTGTGAGCGCATCTGTGTGTGTTTTTGTGTACATGGAGCCTACAAATTAGAAAAGTTAGGTAATTTTATGTGTTTTTATGTTTTATGTGTTTTTATTGTGAGTGCGTGAGACCATTGGACTTCGGGGTTCTCAAATAGAAAACTTTCTATGTTAGCTAACACCTCAATTATGAGAATCTAAATGTCTCAGGTTGACAATCTATTTGATGAATGACTAAAAAACTATTTATGATCAAAGGAAATAACTGACGGTTAGACATGATTGTGGAAAAAAGGTTACTTATTCAGATTGTTTAGATTTTATCCTGGATATGTATCAGATCATGTTACCATAATCCACATAGTTCCAATGTGCACTCAATATCTGAGCAAAGGTAGTCTAATATGGCTTTACATCTGAGTTCACCAAACAGAACAGAGGTTTCTAACTTTAGGAAAAACTTGAAAAAGAAGAAGTTGGGTTATCATCACATTTCACTGTTCTCTTCAATAGTCATCCTGTCTCTAATAAAGCCTAAATGTATTACATTTTCACCCCATCCCCCGTTATTTGTGTGTATTTCACGAATGATTGGCTAGTGCCATCTTCTTGCTGTACTGTTGTGTCCATTGGCAATCAGTTTCTAATAGATGGCACATGATTTGGTTATTGGCAGGGTGTTGTTTTTTTCCTGTCATCTACCTCTCCCCCTTGTTGAAAGTTCAAGAAGGTATAGAAATGTGGCTTTCTGTTTGAGTTAAGAGCACATTACACCCTAACCAAAGAAAAAATGTCTGACTTTTTTAAGAATTTTCATGCATCAGGAGTGTATTTTTGATGTGTTAACTTGATCTTCAGCAGGACACTGGTGTAAAGTGATAAAGCCCATATCTTTGCTTGTCTAACTAGAAGGCTTGTCCTCCTATGGTCTCTGCGCATCCCCCTTGAACTGATAAAAACCTAAACTGTTAAATGTTAGGCGGCGCCTATAGTCATATGATTTCATTTGCATGTCTTACCACCTACTGCTGATGCTGAGTTGTAAAGACTGGAAAGGCAGGTTAAAAGAGAGATGCTGTTAGACATCAGCCATGAGTTACTTTCTGAAATAGTAAGTTTAGGAAAGGCAGTGAAATCTGCTGAAATTTAACTCAAATAACGATGAATAAAGTACTTGAGGCATTTTTTTTTGTTAGTTTTTCATTTTATTTTAGATTTGCATATCCTTTGTTGCTGCAGAACTTGGCCATGTTTCAAAATTCAATTCAAATCATTAATATTCAGTTGCTATTTCACCCAGGGGATATCGTCTGTTAGCTAGAGTGTGTGTAGCTAAGAGATGGACAGCTATTGCCCTTACAATATGTTTCATATAAAGATGTTTTGTGCGCTTCAGAGGTTAATAATTCTAATGAAGTTCTCTGAAACTGCCATTTTGTTTTGTTTTTGTTAAACAGGCAGGCAGTAGCAGGAAAAGCAAAGTTTTAATGTATGCATTTATATTAATATATAATATTATAAAATGAATGTTGAGTAAATACCAGGACAAATTAATCATTACATTCATTTTTGTTCCTTTTTATTGTTTTTGTTTCCTTTTTCTAAAGCTTTTGATGGGGTGAATATTTTTATGTCTTTGATAAAGCACCTAATTTGTACTAAAACTGTATTACATTAGATAATTTGCTTGACCACAGAGGTTTTTTAAACCCCAAAGGGAAAAAAATCTCCTGTAACTTCCATGTAAACAAAACATTCAGTTAAAAGGATGTTTAGGAGATTTTTTTTCTTCCAGCCACTGACTTGACATTTTGCATTCCTCATATTCCAGAATGTGAAAATGCATGCCAACACTCATGATGTGTTCTTTTCATAGGACAACATCAATGTGGATGATGCAGCACGATTCCTGGTAGAGAATATCTTGGCTAACGACAAGGGTTTGCCATATGAGGAGAGTAATGGAGACAGGATCAAACTGGACCAGGAGACTGTGGCTGCTGAGAGCAAGTCTGGCTGCTGCTGACATTCAATTCATTCACATTAACCAGCACATGGGTTCTTACCCCCCACCCCCACAATGTCCGCCCCCTCGCAGCCTGAATTACTATACATTTTGAGTCACTCAGAGCACCAGGAACGTTTTCTCTGCACTGATGCCCACTTGGCCATGATATCCACCTTTTAATCGTGGCTGTCCCTTGACCATACCATGAACCCCCTATTGAATCTTGATTGTCTCCTAAATATTTCCAAATCATGGTGTTTCAGTCCTTGTAACACACTTCCTACCCTCAAGAGCTTTAGTAATGTGTGCAACCATATGTTCCAGTACCACCCTTATCCCATTCCCAACCTTAAGCCCCTTGTTGCAGCCTTGGACTATACCATACAGTATGAAGGGTGAGAGAAAGTAAAATTGTTGTCTTTAGCCTCTTGATGCCCCATGCAGTCTTTATCCTATTATTTGTGAAACAAGACACTTCATTGTCCAGTCTGTAATTTTTTCTCTGATGAACTTCATTACCTTCAAAGAAAAGTATTTTATAGTGTGCTGATATTTTTGTCTCTGTCTCTTTACCAGCATAAACTGTATCGAAGAGTTTATTTTTCATACTATTGAAAAACCCTGCATACTGCATTCTTTTCTGATTTAAAGAGCTATTATTTTCATTTTTTTTCTTATTTTGATAAGAAACATATTTTTCGTTGGACACCGACATGGATATTAACATATTTCAGAAAACTCTTAATGGTACTAATTGAGGTGCTGAAACAGTTCTCCACCAGTATGAAAGTACAGATCTAATTTAAAGTATATATTTACCAGATTCTTGGCTCGTACATAATATAAATCTGGTGAGTTAAACAGATTCAGACAAAAGCAAAACTTCTCTCTTGTACATATGGACTGCAATCTCATGATATATAAAAAAAAATGTGGAGGAATTTTCTGTTTACATCTGAAAAAAATCTTCTTAAATCCTCAGAACGGAATAAAAATTTTAACTGATGCGTGTTGGGTATTTGTGATTACAAGGTTTAGCACTGTGTAAATGATCAAATATGGGCTATTAAAGTCTTTATTTGTCTACATGATGCATTCTGTTTCATCTGATATCAGGAGAGCAACATTTCCCATTTTCCTCATACAAATTTAAGTGTGTTTTGGTGAGAGAGAGATGAAGAAATGGTGATGAGGTCTTAAAGCAGTTGGCATCCAGAGATTTGCCTCTGTTTAGTCATCCTCCTGCAAACAATCTTTCTTTAGAACTTTATCTTTTAGTTACTGCTATCACTGTAAAAGATCTGTGATGTCTTGTCAATCCAATCCCCTTTTGACTAGGTGATGTCACAAGGGGGACTCATGATGCCACACTGTCTAAGATACCTCAAGTCCTTTCCTCTTTTTTTCTCATTATTGTTCCATTGTCCATCAGTTGATGGGAGGGAGATGTCATCGTTTTCCGAACTTCACTTGTCCTTCTTGTGCGTGACGTTACAAACTGGAGGCATTTTGATGTCACACAGGATGGATTGAGGGGCGGGTGTTGACAAACAAAGCTATGATATCAAATGATTATGTTGAACATTCTTTGCATTTGAAATGGGGAGACTGTAATGCCCAGAAAGATGCAAAGGGATAGGTGGTGATTTGTCAAGGTGTGCTGGCAAAGCACACTACCAGTGCAGTGGATGATATTTCAAGTACAGAGCACCATTAAAAACAAGTCACCGGTGGCTTCATGTCCACAGAAGTCTGCACAAGATGTTTTGGGAACAGCTGTCATGTGTTTTCTGTTGAATAAATTCAGTAATCTGCTTGTTGGAATCAGAACAACTCAGAGTGTGAGGGCACATGTGGGCAGGCACATATGCATGAGTTCAGATCAAATTAATACGGAACTTAGAGGTTCCGAGAGCAGAAATGTAGCTTAGAAAATGCCAGCATTTAAAAACCTGAGAAGATGGTCTTATTTCCTAATAAGATTTTTTTTCCATATTCCTAATAGGAACAGTTCTGTGTTCCAGCAACCACCATTCAATCCCAGTACTGTACCTTGTGTACTGTACCAGTGTAACACCACTGAGTATAAATTCTAATTTACAGCAAGACAGGAATTGAGTGAAATGTAGTACCTTTTTAACAGAGCTTGGTGAAAAGGAATAAATACAGCAGTAAGTTTTCTAACAGGGATGTTTTAATTCATGACAGGGAATGGCGATTGCCAGTGAACAGAAAAATCTGATCTGTTATTCATTTCGAGGGATTTATGTAGTTTATGATAAGGCGCTTGCAGGATTGTGCAAGAAAAACGCCTCACGCCTCACTATAGCAACTAATGACGCGACGTCGGAGTTGCTATGCAACGCGTAAACTTCGACGCTGAGGGCATAAGGCGGAGAAGGACAAACCGGGCGGTTGACTATATTTTGGGAGCCTCTCGGAGTTGAAATTACGATGTCCAGGGCACACTCCAAGAAAAAGGAGTCCCATTCCAGAGTTTCTCTGTCCGATCAACAAACAGAGTGAGTTTAACTAGATGCAGGAGACCAGAGGGTTCACCTTTTATAAATGTGATGTTACCATTAAAAATAACTTTACTGACCGAATTAGAGGGAGTCGGATTACCAGTGAAGCCTCTTGTCGTCATAAAGATAAGATAATGTCCAAAATGAGACCTGATGACCCTATCAGTGATCGTAAACTGATTTACTGGATGTCCGCCAGGCTGACTCAGTGGCCGTTAATTCAACAATAAGCTTGCGACAAAAAAAGATAAACAAACCCGTGATAAATCAAACGAACGACTGTGGTATTATTCCAGAGTAACGTCTCAGAACGCCACCTCTACCGAGAGCATCGGGCAGGTTTCCAGATCCAGATTCCCCCTGTGGGCCGAGTGGAACGAGGCGGAAGTCAGCAAGGAGAAGTGGGATTCGAGTAAAGGAGCCGACGATGGGAAGTCGAAGACTCCAAGCGCTGTAAATCCCAGCAAATAGTCGATTCCATATCGTTGTTGTCGTTTCTTATTAACCTCAGAGTTTCAGTCTTCTTTTCATGAATAATGCCATGTTACATGCTACATTCGACTGTCGCTGTACAGTGTTTGTTCATTTCCTTTTCTTTGTGTTTCGTTCCCCCCAGCCTTTCTTTGAAGACCCGGAAGGTAAAATCTGCCTCCCCCCGTCTCTAAATGTGCACTCCTGGAAACGTCCCACAGAGTTTGTGACAAACAAGGTAACTTTCACATCAACAAAGCTGTGAAAGAATTTCCTCAAAGCACATGCCTACCTAACCATGGCCTACTATTTTTTAAACATTATTATTAATATTTTTTTAATGTAACTCCTAAATGTGCCTGTCTCAATGTAGTTTTCCTGCTTACATGAAAAAAAAACTAAAATACTTGCATCAACCACTACCTTTCACATTGACTGGTTAAAGTTTTTCCTAAATTTCTATATTTTTTTACGTAATTGTTTTTTTGGTTTCCTTTTTCAAGGTGTTCGGTCTTACTTTCTGCTGAAACTTAGGAGCATATCATCGCCTTAACAAAACCAAAGTTAGGTTAATGACTGAAAATGCACTTTTGTAACACAGTAGCCCAGAAAAATTGCCTCATGGCATTTTGATTTCATCATCTCGCTTTGGTTCCACTTCTCTCAGCGCAAGCTCAAGCAATCACTGCAAGACTCCTGCTTTTATGGAATTAGTCCTTGCGAGGTCACCGTTTGCCTTTTCTACTAAAGATGTCAAATGCATTTAATTAACTTAAAAAGAGGAAGACGGGGTAATGAATATCATCTGTGCAGATGTAAGCAGCAGCTCCTCTGTACATTTCGCCATCCTGGTCCGTGTTTCTGGAGCTTCTGGTAACGACAAAAATTCATACTCATTTGGTTTATTTCTTATTTGCTGCTGACCTTGGAGAAAAAAACACAACTTTTGGTGACCCTTAACTAAACTCTCTTTCCCCAAATTATATCTAAATAGTACTAAAGTCGATGTGATCAACTACTAGGATGGACATGGTAACACAAAGAGGAAAAGTTGGATGTATATATATTCATACTTTAAACAGTTACCCTTTGACAGAAATATTTCAAAAGAAAATAAAAAAAGGAAATCCCTCATGCATGTCAGTACAACAAAGCCTTAACTTGGTGCTTAATTTCAGGTCACTTGGCAACAAATGTCCAAAGTGAATGTGTTAGCCTGTGTCGATATAAATGTGCTTTTTTTTCAGACTCCAGTTGTTGTTAAGAACACTTTGAACTTTGACCTCATCTCCTCCAATGATCATCTCATTTGCAGTGAGGTTAGTTTTTCTGCTTGTCTTTTGTTCTGGTTTCACTGACTTTTTATCTGTCATACTTATCAACAAGTGGAAAGTCTCATTTACGAGTCGGAGACGGAGAGATGTTTGATTGACAGACAGCAATTAGAGCGGTGCAATGAGATGCCCTATTGGTAAAAAGTGTCACATTGAATAGTTTAAAGATCCGTCCAACAGATATACAATATGTGGCAGCCTTAGAAATAAATATCAAAGTGTCTGTCTCTTCTCTTCTGTCAAGCTGATGAGGTGGGTCATCAGTGAGATCTGTATTCTATGGACACTGAGTCACAACAGTTCGACAGAAGAAGATGGCTGGAAACCTTGGGAGCACATCTACTCGCTGTGCAAGGTGGTGAAAGGTCATGTGCCTCTCTACAACAACTATGGGAAATACGTGATTAAACTCTACTGGATGGTGAGCCTGAGATATGCAAACTTATCGTGGAAATACAAAGCAACATAGATCTAAAATATAGAATTAACAAACAGTCCTAAAACTACGTACTGAATGGAAGGATGCATTCAAATGTTGGTTTAGGGGAATAAAAATTTTAGATGAAAAAAAAAGTGTTTGTTGATAACCAGATTGATGCATGTATTTCAACGGTTCAATCATCTAGACCAGGGCCACCCAACACGTCGATCATGATCTACTGGTCGATTGCAAAGGCAACAGGGATTGATCACGTAGCCCTGCCTTTCAAGGCACAACTACCGCACAATGTAAAAAAAACAACTCAACTGCGAACCACAGAATACACTGCAGTACAGATAGTGTGGGTAGATCGCATGGCATTTGAAATAACTATGAGCCTATCATCCATCCCCACTGCAGCATTGACGGGCTTGATTGGCATGCAGTACAGTCAATCAGAGATCTCGATCCAAATACTGTTCCACCATGACTGATCGATATTTGGAAGTGTGTTTGAGGCTGGAGTACCTGTTAGTTGACTGAGTCCATTTTGTGCAAGACGTCATCAATGCAATGGCAAAAAATGTAAAGAATTGTATTGTTACTCATTCATGCTGTTATGCAAGGGAAACAAGAAGTGTGGGCACCCATGATCTAGACTGATCATCCTGATTTCCTGAAGTGGCATGAAAGATGCCTGATTTACTCCTACAAGGCTCTTGTGATGCTTTGGATCGCACACACTTCTGACATCTGAGCTGTTCTTGGTGGTTTCTCCAGGTGTGCCCTCAGGTTACTGTCAGTGGGACTTAAATGTTACTCAAGGCTATATTGCTTGCACAGTTCCATGTTAAAATGCTTTTTTTCAATAACTATATTTTGAATGTAAAGCGTTTGTTTTTCAGTCCTATTCAGTCTATGGACCCATTTTTGAAATGTGTGCAATTTTTGATGAACATCATTTTAAAATCATGAGTCATTGACAGAGCTGTGTGTTCTTGATTCCTACATTGTTTAAGAATTTGCGCCTGTCAAATATCCCTTAGGTCAGGTTTGGTGTCTGTATTCTAGTATATCAGTTTTCAGTTGGTACTATTATATCTTTTAGCGAAACATGCTAAAATTGACTATTGTTCAGGTTTAGTGACTGCAGAGGTTTGTCTTGGTAATGTAAATGTTTAACTCTTGCTGGCTAGAAATTGTAAAATATATAGATATATTTATTCTATTGCTGAAATAGGGTCTTACAGGAGGATGAAATCAATGGAGTTCATGTGTTACTAATTGTGCCCACAATGTTATGATTCCCATGTGTGGCTTATTGAATACAGATATATTTAAAGTAATACAGATTGAGATGAATATGGACAACATTGGTCAATGTAGTTGCAATGGCACCTTTCATTGGAATATATTTGGCAGCTAGTAAACGTTTTCTCTTTAAAGACATTCCATTGAAGGCAGAATAGCGGGTTTTAGATAGCAACATGAATGACTTTGACGAAGGCCAAATTTTGATGGGGAGATGTAACTGTTCTGTAGTGGTTAGTATCCACCAAAATAGGCAACTGACTGTAGGATCCACAGACAACCCAGGCTCACTGATGTGTGGTGGCGGAAGGCTTTGCGAGTGGACGAGACAATCGTACTGCTGTAGCTCATAGTACCGACAAAGTTAATGCTTGTTCGGACGCAATAGGATTAGAGCAAATTGTGAATGGTGTAAACAGGATTGTAGCATCTGTCTGCCACTCATCTGGAAAGAATTTTTTCATATACTCAGGGAAGGAAGCAAGCCAGCCCATTCCCCTGGAATGATAGGACTTGGATTTTGCTATTCATGTGGATGTTATTGTAACATGCACCATCTACAAAAACATTGTTGAGGACTATATCCATCCCCTTTTGTAGAAAAAAAGTAGCCCAAAGCAGCTGTGCTCTCTTTCAGCAATATGATGAGGCCTGCCACTCAGCAAAATATGATCAGGAATGGTTTAAGTTAAATTTTAAGGACCTGAAGTTTAATTTTGATTCTTTAGCTGGGCCTGCCACTCAGCAAAATATGATCAGGAACGGTTTAAGTTAAGTTTTAAGGACCTGAAGTTTAATTTGGATTCTTTAGCTGGCTGCCAAACTCCCCAGACCTCAGAGAAATTCATCATTCGTAGGATTTTTGAAGAAAGTCTGATCTATTGGTAACCCACCTTGCAACTTTCAAGCCATATCACCCCTATAGGTATGAAGTATACTGAGGGGTCATAACTGCTTTGGAGGCAAAAGGAGGACTTTTTTAAGTTTAAGTTTAGTTAATCATTTTGTGTTTTTTTCATCGAGATTGATAACCCATACAAAATGTGGTTTGGGGCCCCTATAGAATGTCGCTCCACTATTGAAACTTTTGAATATCAGTTGATGGTTCTATGATTTCATTTGAAAGAGTGATTTTACTTATTTGTGTGCAAATAGCAGCTGATTGTGAGGATGTATCATGGTTACACAATCAACTAGAGCTTAGGTTGTAGAGTCTTATATTTAATGTTAATGTTTAAGTAAAAAAGTGAACATGCTAGGCTCCTGTTTGTAATGCACTCTCCAACATGCTATTGTCTCTTAAGAGCAGAAATCGGTTTGTGTCCATGCTGCACCAAGGTGCTTGAGCTTCATACATTTTCTAATAAACAGGCTTAACAACTGTCAGCCAATCTCCGGGGGAAAGTTGGGTATCTGTTGCTTGTCTTTGGCAGTGCTCTGGAATAGGTTTTTCAGCTTGAGTTGTACGTGTATAAATTATGAATAATTGTGAGGAGTTTTGAGCCTTTTGATGTAATGATAAATATATTCATTACACTGGTATGCCGTCTGAAGATGCCTGCAATTTTCATTGACAGTGATGGGGAAACCTATTCCTGTGCAACAATTTGGCTCAGTGAGAGATTGCGAAAAAATAGCTTATTTTTGTATTTTTTTGTCTTTTATTTTCGACTGAAATACAAGATTCGGCTGTAGGCTGCAGTTCCCGTGACACCCATAGCACTACAACAGATGGTTGTTGAGATGGTATTGAGGTCCCAGTCCATCCCCTCTTTATATCCATTATTTTTTCTCTCAAAGACTGCTCCTGTCCCCCCAGCCCGTCTACTATGCTTCTATTTTTCCTATTCTGTGTTCTACCTTTTGTCTTTTTAACTTGTCAGTTTGCTCTTTGTATTACCCCATCTGGGAGCACATCAAGCCCCTCCTGGAGGCAATGGTTTGACAGGAAATGGAAAAACTGAAAAAGTGAGAGTGCTAGAATCATATATGACATGCAATGCTTGAGCTACCCTGACTAATAAGTGAGAGGCACAGCAGTGATTGGAAAACCATGGGATCACTTACTGCTTTTCAATTCACGCTGTGTGACCCTCTACCAGATGTTCAGAAGACAGACATGGACAGCACTGTGCAGTCATTGACACCACACAGAATGCTAGCATATGTTTGCTAATATGAAAGGTTAAAGCCAGTTAGGCAAGACCACAAACCTCATAAAAGGGATCACTTGATACCTTTTTCGCATTTGATTCTACAATTAAAGATAGATACAGTATTTTTTCTCTTACAAATATATTCATTAGATTATCAAACTGTCATCATACATCATACTCTTCTGAAAGAAGAAATAACCAACATGAACTACTTATGGAATACTGTGTTGCTTTTATGACTTTTTCTACATGCAGGACCTTTTGCAGCATTTATGTCTTTCTATTAAAGCATTCAAAAAATGTAAAACAAACATTTTACACCAAGTGGTGCAATGAAACTAATACTACTAATATACGAAGTAAGATTAATACATGTCTATCTAAATGTGCCTTTTGTTTAAAGGGTCTTTGGAGGAAGATAATGGTAGATGATTCCATGCCATTTGATGATAAAAATAACCTGCTTCTCCCAGCTTCCTCCTGTCAGTCAGAGCTTTGGCCAATGTTGCTGGCCAAGGCCCTCATTAAAGTGTCCAACACAAAGTAAGTGACTGTTCGTTCAAACAGAAAAAATCTGCAAGGATCTCAGAATTGCCCTGGCGAGTTAGGAAAGAGTTGTTATAGTCTTATTCTAAGGCGGCTTAACGACGGCTTATTCCATTTGGGAACAATAATGTTGTACAAATACAGTGAATGCGAACTATCTTTTGTACTCACATTGAACTCACATCATCACACTGATGAAATGAATTAAGTAAAAGATATGTCAGAATGTTATTAAACTGGTTGGTGTCTTGCAAAAAAATATTTAAAAAGTTTCAACAGTGTGGTCCATATGGAAAATATGTTGGGAATGATGAGAATGTGAGGATTTTGAATGTGTCTTAACTGCAGACAAATGTAATTTGCTACTTAGATAAATACATAGCCATTACCTGATTTCAAAAAAGTTGTCATTAAATACATGTAAATTAAAATCAAAAGTAATAAATTATTTTTCCATTTTGACATTCATTTCAACTGGAGACAGTACAGGATGATAAATTGATTTTTTTTGTTTTACATTATCTGTCATTGATTTTGATAAATGTATATATTCTGAATGTCACCAAAACCAATCTCTCTAAAGAAGGGACATACATGAAATAAAGCCACAAATCAAGAAGAAGGGGAAAACATCAACAATTAATGTCCTCTGTTCCCTTGTATGCACTGAGTGATGTGAAGGAAAGGGTAATGTAACACACAGGTTAACACTCTCCGGTCGCAACGGTTTTAGAACATGCTGCAAACATTCAAATAGGAAAAAAGACTAATTTAAGAAGAGAAGAAAACACAATGTACCTTTGAATCTATGCTCAACATGATTTTGATATAATTATATTTGGTTATACCAAATAAAACCTAATCTAAATGTTTTGATCTCTAATAAGAACACCCGAAGAGACATTCTTGCTGACTTAACACCAGCAGCAATCTCTTGCGCTGGTAGTGATGAGCACACAGTATGCCTGTCTGATCGGGAATCAAGGCATGTGTGAGGGGTGTGTGAAAAGGTGGCTGTCCCAGTGTCCACAAAAGGGTGACATATAAATGTTTCATCTAAGACATGAAACAAAGGACCAACTCTGCTGGTGAATCATTTATAATCTATATTGGAGTTTTTCAAACTGAACACCCACTAAAGTTCTCTTAAGTGTCTTGTGGGATTTTTCAATGAAACTGTTGCCTTTTGGAGAAGAAAAAAAAAAGAGCTTCACTTTTGATTCCTATAAGATATTTGTGCCATCACAGACTATGGTATTATTGCTCAGACAGTTATGATTGCACTTTTCTCCTATATCATGCCTCTTTTTGCTGCGGCATCCCAGGAGGACTCGGTGTGAAAGATGTATTCACTCTTTCACTCATCATTTTACTAATGGTGGTAGATATATATACAGTATATTGTATATTTACTACATAACTGTGTAACACATACTGTTTTTATTGACTCTTCGTCCCATATAATATTGATAACTTAGCCTGTAAGTAACATAAGGTTTATACATTTTCCTAAACATACATAATTTAACACACCAAGAATTTATAGATTTGTGATTCTAGATTTCAATATAATATTTTCAATTGGAAATGTTCCATCGGCACACCACTGCTTCTAGAAAATTTGAAGTTCATGTGTGTCTTGTATTGTCCTTCTTGTCGATAATAAAATTGGGGAAAAAAAAACACTCCCATTCAGTTTTTGCACAGTGGCATTTTTGTCATCAGTTGCCAAGCAACAGTTTACTAGAAGTAAAACCACAGTCCAGCATTATGCTTATTGAAATAGTCATTAAAACTGAGGAGTTTCGGTGATTTCCCGCACAGATTTAGTACCGATAGTGTAGATTTAGATAGGATCACTGGTAATTGTATAGTTTGATCATGTAAAATTTTGTTTATCTTTGCTCCACAGTTTAGTGCCAGAGATCTGTGGGGAGATGGGTGATTTTACCTTCATCCACATCCTCACTGGCTGGATCCCAGAAATTATTCCCATAAAGTAAGATGAACTGTTTGCCCCACTGCTCCATTTATCCTTTCTTGTCTGTCTCCCTATGATTTGGAATACCCATCCACCACCCCCCACCCCCCACCCCCCCATAAAGAAATAATTTGAAAATCAAGGTGGGTTGCAGCCAGTTATATATTTTGTTTAATATCCTTTTAGGTGTCAGGACATGAATAAAATCTGGAATTTCTTACAAGAAACCATTCCAAAATTCACACATCTCGAAGACAATGTGCTGGAGATAATGCCTCAGACTGAGCGACTGACTGCCAGCAAGAGCCAGCTCACAGAGTCAGATAGAGGTAATAGCTTGAAGAACTTCTGTTCGACACCAAGGGGTACAGACACACAGAAACACACTCACATACATATATATATATATATATATATATATATATATGTATGTGAGTGTGTGTATATATATATATATATATATATATATATATATATATATATATATTTCTACATTTATATGTCATACTGATTTATGTATTTAATGCATTGGAGATTATTATATCTACAGTTTTTTGTAAATACCTATTTTCCTCTCTCAGCATCTATAATTCAACTGGCATGGAGGACGACAATACATATTTTATTACTTGAAAGAAACTTGCAACTAAATGCTCTGGACAGGGACATTCCTCACAGTTTAGAATCTTTCTTGATATGGTGGTGAACTAAGGAGCATTTAAAACATGAGGGCTAAGATCATGATTGTACCTCAGTGGCTGAGCCTTTGTAGTTACTTAGCCAGTATTCCAATGTCTCCTTCTCTCCCTTTTTTTTCTAACATTGCTTCCTGTTTTTCCAAACTTGTGTATTATGTAGTGTAGGGTGGGTTACTTCTTGCACGGTTGCCTATAAATAAACTGGCAGGAGGAGCAGCAGCAGGGTTAAGTGTGTTACAGTGCGAAGAAAAGCCTCTCAAATCAAGGGGGGCTGAGCTGATGATTTAGAGAGAGAGAGAGAGAGAGATTTTAACAGTTCTGTTTCAGATCATAGATTTAGAGAGAGTAACAGATTACCATTAATTAGATACAAATCTTAACTTTTGAAAAGTGTTTTGTATGTGTAGTGGAATTCCGCCTTTACATATTTTTGCCTTAATGAATTCATTGTGTGAACTGGATAATTTGGTCGTATATGTACACTTTTAGGTGGTTTTAGAGGTTTCTCTTCCTTTCTACCCTGTAGCTTCATTGCAAGGCAAGCTTACTGAGGCCTTATGGAAATGCAGCTCCAAGCTGTAATGGCTCTCTGTGTGGCACATGTGTTTGTTGCTTGCTGTAGTCGTGAAATGCCACAATACTCACAGATCCCTTCTGTCACCACTCATGCTCAAAGGACCCTCAATATCCCACTCAAGAACGCTTCTAATCATATAGTGTCCTCTCACCTTGCTCTCCCTGACTCAGTGGCTATTGACACTTAAAAGGAGCAAAATGCTAGCATCAATGGGCATTGTATCACGGTCCTTTCAATAAGGAGATAAGGCAATTTTCAAAAATCTCCTTCTTATATCTAATTTTGTTGTCTGAGATTAAATAAAAATACATTTGGGCTTCCAGAAGTTGCAGAATGAATTAGCTACCATAGCAGACACTTCAAGTCTAAATCTTTTGTAGTATGACATAGGCTTCTCGTGACCAATAGTTTTAAGCGGTAATTCCATGCATTAATGCTTTCACGCAGAGAAGATTAGAAATTTCATCGTATATATTAGAGAAGCGCAGGTTTTGCTGCGGTATAGTCACTAATGTTCAAGGAGCATGCCTACTTAAATTATTCAGTTACTGTAATTTAATGGAAAATTCCTTTTTAATTTTCTTTTATTGTCTTAAGCTTCTTTTTGACATTACCTGACAGAGAAATTGATCTAATGAGTTCAAGTTCTATTCCATTGGCAATGCCAGCCTACATTTTATGATTTCCTTAAAACAAATAACACACAGTTTTGGTCAAGCCAAATTTAAAACAGAGAGACTAAATATGTGAAAACACTGCTTAAATGCTCACTGTTGAATCCAATAATGCATGAATTGTTGTTGTGGAATAGCTGTTTATGTGTCCCATTCCTAACATATAGCCTTTGTATTAGCCAGGCAGTGTCTTAACACCTCTCCGTCAGATTGATATTCCATGTCTCCTGGCTCATTTGTTTCTGGTATGTTTTACTCTTAAGATGCACCATAGGGGGCAAAGCAAACTCTAGATCACCTAGATACTTTCTATTTGCCTTATTTATACCTGTGGAGACTTACAGCCCTTTCAAAAGAGGGATGAAACTCTCATGATATTTCTGTACATATACTGGAAAATGTAATTGGTATTTTGCTGTTGAGTGTGTCTGTGCGTGTGTGTGTCCTTTTTTGTGTTTTTTTTGTACTCATTTAACTTGTCTTTCCATTTAGTGTGTTTTCCTTTATGTGTATGTTTTGAAGGAACATCTGGGCTACTTGTTTGTGCAGGTTACTACCCTTTTCAGCCACACAACAAATCCTTTGTGTTTGGAGAAATGGTATGTAAATATTGCTATACATAACCTCCAATGCATCTTTCCACATCACCAACACTGATACCGGAAAAGACACAATTTCAGGAATGCAAATGTCTTGTTACAGTGTGTTTTCTGACAGTTTATCGGAGCTCTACAGTCATACTATTAGAAGCATAAATATTAGATTTACCTAATCTGCCTCCTGCTGGAAGATATCCAATACAGATTAGAATTCAAAGCCTGTATGGATGTTATGCAATCTACCAAGGCCAGTCGAAAAGAGAATAGTGAATGCATTTAAGAGGACACTTACAAAGTAAGCTTAAATCTTGACAGAAAATATCCTGATATTTGTAACCTCTGTTTGACAACAGTCATACATGCAAATCATGTACAAATGTAAATTATCTGTTTTCATATTCAGCATCTGCATTAATAACACTGCACTTGTGCTTTTATGCAGGCTAACTTTTCAGAATCTCTACGCCGGAACGGGTTCTCTTTGCTCTGCAGCCATATTGTCATGTTGACTAGAACTCGGGTATGCCAGCTTGAGGCACCACCCAAACCACCACCCTTGCCCCGATGGAAACTTATCCGCCAGAGCAAGGAGATTGTGGTCACAGATGAACCAAGAAGTGAGTTGACGGCAGAAAAAAAAATAGGGAAGAAAAGATGATAATACTGAGTTTGAAAGGAATGTTGGGAAGGTGAAAACAGGAGGTGGATGCTGGGAGACTATCAAACAAATTGAAAAGCACAATTGCTGTGGTACAGTGTAGGTGAATGTCATAAATAGATACGACCACAAAGCAAGTTTTAATTCAGGAGATTTATAACCTCCAGAACAGAGGGTATACCATGCAGCATACTGTCATCAAAGCAGGACGAGGATGGCCAACATTTCAGGAGTGAAAATAGATGTTGTTTCCATATCTAACATACCGTGATTTCTACTTGAGAATTGCAGTAAATCTTGCCAGCGTATGAAAAAACAGTGCTGGTGTGATGTGTGAGGGATTTTTGGTTTTTTTTGTTGTTGTTTTTTTCAGAGATCTCTCTATCAAAACCGGAGCAGTTCATCGAGGTTGCCAGCCCTTTTCTTTCCCATCAGGTCAGGAGCAGAGCTGGCCCTGTCCCAGAGCAGTACGTACACCTGAATAACCGAACATTTATATATTATATGAGATTAGTCTTATCTGTTGTCCTGTTCTTCTGCTCATTCAGCTGTTTTGTACTGATTATATAAAATTGTATGATGTATTTGGCTTATGCTTGGGTTTCCCTTGGAAATAAGGATAGAATAAAAACAACCCCCCCTAAAGAAATGAAGTACACCATCATTATAACTTCCTTCGTTCCTTTTTATAGTCTTGCTACATATTCATTTGTTTCCTTTTTTTTCTTCTCTGATACAGGAATATGACACACAGGCAAGTCACCATCCGAACTAGACTGTGTGTCAAGCCAAGAGCTCAGAAGCAACCCTATGCATCTCCTCTGCTGTCTGTTGCTGAGAGAGAGGAGACTGAATGCCAAGACGGCCTTGAGGCTAATTCAGTTGAATGCACCGCTAACTCACAAAACAACACTTACAAAAAAGAGGTAATTGGCATAATGGTCTACAAGGGCATCGAGTTCAGTTCATACATGCTATTTGTATTAGTTGGATCAGGGGTTAAGTAAATCTATTTGTTTTTTAAATCTAAAGAAAGTAATTCTTAGTTTGAAATACAAAACAACTGAAAGCAAATTCAGTAGAAACAATTTAGAATTATATCAGGACTTCTTTTTGCTCAGTTTTACTCTTCCTGGATGTTTTCATGCCCACTTGTCTTAAGTATTCAATTTTAGGTTTATCAGGGTAGCTTTGTGTGTCAGTGACAAGTCTGCCATCCCCCAGCCTCAAAGTCACTTCTGTTGTCTCCCAGCCGGGCCACTACTGACCAGAGGCAATTCTGCAGTAAAAGAGAGAACCAGCAAGGGAAGGCAGATGAGGGGGTGGGGTTCAGAGCTTTAGCAGAGAAACATACAGATGCAGTGATGGGGATAGAAACAAAGATAGACAACCATGTCTATGAAAAATTGAGAGAAAGTGACAGCAGAACAAGAAACAGAGATGGGAGAAGAAAATCTATGGTGTGTGGCGGTGGCGAACCCGGAGTGTTGAATTCATAGAGGGAGAGGTCGTGTATTGTGGTGATGGGGGAAAAAAAACAGTGCAATTAGATGTTGAATCATCAGTGTATGTGTCTCTTGAGGCAGTTTCATTATTATACTTAACGAATGTAATAGTGAATAAGAGAATAATAGAGTTCAAATTAATTGTCCTCTTGTGCAACTGTTTTCTGTTATGACACATTTTGGCTGTGTCATTTATAGATAAGTGTAATGTGAGTTGTTGTGGGATGTGTGTGCCGGCATGCACATGTGTAATGATGTGACATACAACACATGAGAGAGACTTTATGCTCCACAAGTCCATGGTGGATTAAGCACTGACTGCAAAGGTGTTTTTGCTGGTCTGATCTCTCTCTCTCCCTCTTTTCTTCAACTGTAGCCAACATAATCAAGTATTTTTCTTTGCTACAAGGATTTAGAAAAAAGATGGTGGTCGTGTGTCACATGATGTTCTTAATACCCTTAATGGCCTTTTCCACCCATTTTACTGTGGTTTAAAGAATTAGGCTCTGATGTAAGCATGCCATTTTTACCCTTGAATATCCGAGGAATGTGGATAATCATTAAATTACCAAAGCCCCTTTTGGCTACAGTTTATTTTCCGTATACCTATGTGACTTCTGGGATCTGTGGATTTCTTTGTGCTGTGGTCTCACAAGAAGTGTGAATAGTTAGTTGTCGGTTTGATTTGGTTTAGAGCCTTTCATGAGTTCATTCAAGTTTTCAAAGGAAAACAACCCAAAAACACACAAACAAAAAAATGAATTATTGAGAAAGTCCCTGGGAGAGGAGTTTTAACTGTGGCTCTGTCAAATAAGCTCCACAAACTGTGGGGATAAGTAAGTTGGCTTCCTTCTCACCATCAACCAATGACTTTGATTTGATCACAGAAAATAGCTTTCCTTTCAGAAGGCAACAGTTTAAAATTCCTTGTGCCGTTTGTGTAAAATCTATTACTCCCAGTGCCCTCTTAGTGTCTATTATTACGATAAGCAATCAAATAAAAGGGCATGGTGTGGGAGGACAGGACATACCATGCATCAGAGTCCGGCCTCAAGCTTTATTTGCTTTGTGAACACCAGCACACATATATTCTTGTTGTAGGAAAAGAGGTGGCGAGGAGGTCAAGTGTGCATCCCAATCATAATGCCACCTCTTTGTGTGTCTTGGTCTCAAGGTACAGATTCAAATAAGGAGTGACTCTCTCATGTGTGCCCGCTCTCACACATGCACACATTCTGACTCATCAGAATCTTGGCAAGGACTACTTAAAGGTTACACAATACAAACCCCCAATTGTCATTCAGGGCCGAGTAAACTGCTGGACATTCAACTTTAATGCTTAGAATGTGATTTTTGTTTAAAAAAACAAAACCAAGGAATTTAAAGGTTCAAGCAATTCACTGTAGCGTGCTACTTCTTTACATATAATTATGATGCATTTTATAGGAAATCATCAATGAATTTTCCCTTGGGAATGAATGAAGTACCCACTTAAACATATTTTTTGTCATACACTTTTGTAGGGTTCTTCATAGGAATTATTAGCTCTTTTCTTCTTGTGTTTGTTGGGGAATGAGAACTAAATTAGAGCTGTAAGTTGTTTTCTTAACAGGAATTTTACACACTAAACAACTAAATTGCTCCTCATTTGTTGCTGACAATTGAAGTAAATTAGAGCTGGTGGTGCTTTTAGCATGGGAGGAGTAACACTTGTCACATTGGGCCTTGTCTCATGTCCTGTTCTGTCCAGTGAAAATGGTGCAATACCACAGCTGGCATAGACTCACTAGAGGTTGGAGGCATAACTCTGGTACTCTGTCAGCAAGCTACTGTTCATGCATCTGTCATTGCCTTCTTTTTTCTCCGTCTGTCCCTCTAGGTTACTGCAAAGGACAGGAAGAAGGACAGGGATGACATCGCCAATGGTATAAGCTGTTCGTTTGCGATGCACGGTCACATTCATTAAGAAAATCTGTACCACATCAACACACAAGACTGCATAACTTGAGGTCTAGGGCTATCAGGATGGGCAAATACTCATTACAAATGCAGTAAGGGACATCGTTACAAATTGACTTGAATCACATGTGTCCACTAACATTGGAGCAACTTGCATCTCCTGGTTTTATTCCTTTCATTTTTCTCTTCGTACTATTGACCATGATACTTTGAAGAACATGGGACTGAAATTATTCCTTATGACTGCTAGCCAATTCTCTCTGCCCTTGTTTAGTTGCTTAGTAACACCTTCAGTTGGAGAGAACAGACCACCATTGCTCAGCTGCAGAAACACTGGCCCTCACCACCTCAGTTATCTGATCAGACTCTCGCTTTCAGTGGAGCTCAGGGGCAGAACATTTCTGTGTGTATTCACATGGAGGGAGTGTGTCTGTGTGGATATGTCTATGACTTTGCACCACATGCATCGAGAGTAGGAGTCATTGAGTGGGAGTATGGATGTGCATGTGTGCTTACACCATGCCATTATGTGGGAGTTGGCCAATTCGACTCAGTGTATTTAAGGTAATGATTTAGGATAACTTGCTGAAGGAATTACATTTTCTTATATTTAGAATTTTTGTACAATTGGTAATAAGAGTGAAAAGAAAAGAGAGTCACCATGGATTCTTATCATGAACAGGTCTTTTTAACTCAATTGTCATAAATGTACAGTAATGATATGAAAATATTTTTTCTTGAAACCAGACAGACAGACAACAAACCCTTATCATTGCAATGTATTGGTATTCAGGTATTGTTCCGTCATCTAATATCTTGTGATAGAATCTGAACATTTTTCAGATAAGGCCAATCTGGACCCTATCAAGTCCGCTCTGTTCGAGACCTGGGTGGCCTTGGAAGACTTTGCGAATTGCTTCCAGTGAGACGCAAACCCACAAATGCACATACTTATATCTCATACATTCAGCAATGCATGCAAACACACTCTAAACCTAGATAAATATAGACAGCAGCATAAAAAAAGTATATTTGCAGAACTAAGAAATTCTTCATGTTTAAATGTGCTTCTCTTGTAGTACCCTGTTAGTATTCCATAAGCCTCAGACATTCCCACAGCAGTCCCAGAAATGCCATTTTAAGGTACAGTATGTATAAATAATCAATCTATGCGTAATGCCGTAATGCATGTACAATTAGTGCTAGGATTTCGTGAAATTCCCATGTATCCAGAGTCTTATACTGTATGTCCATTATATGTACTTTGAACTGACTTTGAACTTACGATCGCTGAGAAATTGCTTTAACCTCTTTCAGTTTCTGTGTAAATTTGGTCCCCAGTTTTAATGATGTAAATTATTTCCAATTTCAGCTTGATACATTCTTTTTTTTTAATAATTCAATTTTTGTTGGATTACATATTTTTTTTATTCTATCTCTCTGAATGACTATAAACATCGGGGCAATGTATTATTTTCCTATGTATAACTGATCTTGTAAGAAGGTTGTGTTAATCATAAAATTCCAAAATAAGATTTATGTGCATTTTACTATACTGCTATATTATAACTGTACTTCTTTTCATTTCATTCAGTACTTAGATAAAAGCAAATGGACACCTTGTTTGAGAGTTATTCAGTTTATATTAAAGATTGTGCCTGAACAATTGGTTTAGAAAAAAAGCAACCGTTTAAACAAAAACAAACAGCAATCAATGCAAAAAAGAAAATTTCATGAGGCTTTTCATGAGGTCTAATCTTTGCTTTGTTGCCCGCAGAGCCATGTCTTGCCCAAAACTGCAAGCAGCACCAACTTCGCTGGATCATCTACACATTCACTTAACATCGGATCGTTTACTGTTTCGTCCACTGTGGCAAGCCCTGAAGTAACCACACACAGACACACATAATGCACTGAAATGGCAATATAGGCTCAATTTTACAGGTTAAAACATAATAAAATGTTATTGCTAAAAGCTGCTGTTGAAATATTTAAACCGCATATATTGACTCTAATAAAAACAAAAAGACAACAAATGTCCAGAAAAAACTTAAGCTACATTTATTTCTTCTTGCCCTCTCGTAGTTCATAGTTAATTTTTGTGATACTGTCTGTGCTTTCTACTTCCTTTCACTTACTCCAGCTAGCTCCCCATTACCCTGCTTCTCCCACCTCCTTACCACTAAGCAACCCTTCTATCACTAGCTATCATCCCGTCCGTTCTGTTACGTGCCTTCCCTAATACTGGTAATCAAGTCTATTGTGTATATGTCTGTTTCCCAGTGTTCGGAGGTGAGAGGAACTCACTACCTATGTGTGGACAGCCTGCAACCCTCTCAGATCCTCATCAGTTTCTCAGGCTTGATTCTCTGGGGAGAGACTGAAGAGGAAAGTAAGGAAGTATTCTCTCTCTCTGTCATACACACACAAGGCATGACAAATCCTTTTAACTGTTTTTTTGGAGAAAATACTCAAATATTTTATGAAAATACCCTGCTAAGTTATTATGTGGGGACTGCATATGAACAAAATATAAATTTTTCCCAACTATACAATGTCCCTTAGAAAAGCAAATTCCAGCTGCGTGTGGCTCTGCAGTTCTCCTCGCTCAGCCATGCTCCTGGAAGAAACTACAATCTCGGCTCCCAGTTCTCACCATCAAGACCACCTCTTCAAAGGCAGCCATGCTTAACCTATGTCCAGGGTAAGGCCACATTAGCTATTCACCCCTTTAATCCAGACTCTTTTCTTGTTGTTGTTTTTTATCATGCAGTAACAACAGGGTCCTTAAAAATCATGTGATTTATGATCAAACATGCTTTAAAGGCTGTGTAGAATGCAAAGGTAGGAGTTTAATGAAAAATGGAAATTTACTGAGAAAATCAAGCAGAATACATTTTATTCCAAAGGTTCAAAATCAGAAGTCTAGAACATTGGAAAAACTGACAAAGGGTCACATCCCAGAAGATGGAGGAAAAAAACATTCAAATGAGATGCAAAACAGGCAGAAGCACTATCTAAGATCTGGCAAACAAGGTTGTGTATACAGAATATACTAAAGGGGGTACCAAGCAAACACGTAACAGGTATGCATAAGGATGTGCGAGCTGACAAGTGATTAGCAGACTGATCATGCGGTGTGACCAAAGGAGAGGCAGGAAGATGGGGGCTATAAGGTGCTGGATGCTGCAGATTCCATGACAGCTTTCATCAAGGTCATTTGTTGGCACAAAGGACACAGATAGGGCCTGAAACAGGTGTAGTACTTCAGATTCGAAGGTTATGATCTATGAACAAACTTGCTAAGAGAATTAGTGCACCTCCTGGTAAATTGGAAATTAATTAAAACTGATTCCTGTCAAGATTTCAAAGGTAGTTTCCAGTTTAAAATTTCATCCTCAAACTCCACCATTACTTAGATATGACCAAACTATTCCATTTATAATTTAGGCGTTATCATCGCCAACTACAATTTCTGTGTCATACAAGGAGTTTTAGTATTTGGTATCAATGCAGTGAACATGATTGTTCTGCGAAATAGCACAGTGGAGAAATAACATCTGCTTCACATTTCCTGCTTTCTCCAGCTACTTCCTTTAAATATATTTTCAACACAAGTCCGGAGGAAAAGGCAGTGATAGCGTGTCACATACACTCACTATCAGTTATAAATGGAATGCAGGCCACAGCTTCAGTATGTAAATAACTGAAATTATCAAATTTTTTAAGATAAGATAATACTTTATTGATTTATTACTGGTCAGACATCTATATATAAGTGATAAATCTGATGTTTTTTTGTGATCCTTTTTTCACTTTGTGAATCATCAGTGAAATGTGTGTAATACTGTTCAAAAGATGTTTTTTATTTTCCTTTCTCTCTCTTTGTCCTTGCTATGATTCTCAAGGATGGACATTTGACAATGACAATTAGTTTCTGCACTAATATAAACAAGATACTTCAAGTCAATGATTTACAGTTGAGTCTAGAGAGTACATAGAAAGTGGAATACTATTCCAGTGTATTTGTGCGCATTTTTGTATGATCTGTAACACAAAAGAGCATTGAACAAGATTTAACAAGCAAGGTAATTTTCAATTATCTTGACTTGCCCAAGCCACAGCTTTTCATCATTTAGTAGGCCTTGTCACAAAACATAATATGTTAGGTGTATTTTAGGTTGGGATTTATTCATATACATAATCTTAATTCCATAATGGGTCTTGATGATAACATCTAAAAAATAATAAATGACATTTCTTCATTCCATTTGTGATACTTTGGGATACTTGTTTTCAACAAGTGTCTTCAGTACTTGTCTTTGGCTTTTCCATGTATGTGGTTACACCTAAAACCTTGACCTTAAATTACCTGAGCACCATGGCAGTTGGGGTGCTAAAATTACATCTTTAATTCCAGCACTGGCAACAGGTTATTAAATTGTTTCTTTTTTTTGATACATATATTTGATATATCTTGAAATGAGTAGAGGATATCTTCCTTCTTCATGTCTGAATGCATTAAGAAGCATCTGCCCTAGTCTCTATTAATGGGTGCTACATGGCCTAGAAGGAGAGGGCCTAGTTTCTAGGGTCAGGTGGAGGTACGGAGCAGTACAATTACCCCTGAGCCATTATCATACACGTTGCACTCAACATAGAATGCCCAAATGCCCAGTAGTACACTCTCCAAGCTCTTTACAGTAATAAAGCCTTTTTTTAACCTCAACATTTTCCCATAAGACCCTCTTTCCTTAGCCCCTCAACAAAACTTGTGAGCATTCTCTTGTCTTCTCATAACCTTGTACCACAAAAAGGACTTGTCATTACCCCGATACATATTAAACTGTCTCTTTCATTTTACACTATTATCTGGTCATTAACTTTCTTTTTGAAAAGCTCGTGTCAAGGTCTGCCAGAGTGGTTATATATCTGGTTGGACGGGGATTGCTGAATTATGTTAATGGAACTTAGAAAGAGGGTTTCCACCTACACCTCTCGAGCATGAGCACACTGTGAGCTCAGTTTTGCACTTGGTTTATGGTATTGCTTTTGGGGTACAGGGCAAAGTCTCAAAGTCTCAACAACCCCAAATTTTTTGGGTGTTCAAATCACATGCGAATATATTAGACAATTTTATATGCAAATATTTAAAAGATAATTTTATTCAGAGATGCAGAGAACATGCTGAGGCTTTGGTTCCCCGTCCCTATGTTCACTGTGGTAAAACCCACATTGAATGTATTGTGAATCATACTTGCTTAAACTCAGTTAGAATGAATGCTGCTAGCTGATGTGATGCTATCAGTACAGCATGCTGCTGCATCTAGGATGTGCCATTCAAAATAAAGGTGCAGCATAAGAAGTTTTAATTCATTATCTGTGACACTTGCCCTGCACACAGGGTCCCAGGGGTCTGGACTCAATCCCTACTGACAGTAGGTTATCGGTCAGTAGTGGATCAAAGATGGACCATCTCTCTTCTTTGATTCTTGACCCAACAGCTGAGAATTACAAGTTTAAGCCCTGTTTTCCGTGTAAGCCATTTAGTATACAATAGATCACTGAAACCTACTTCTTCATTTTCTAATGTGTAGTTGTGTATTTATTAAAATTCCTCCTATGATTGTGCTTTTGTTATTATAGTCTGTCTAATATGTTGTTGCTTATTACTTCTTCCTATGATTGTGCTTTGTTATCATAGTAGAAAAAATACATTATTTAATAATAAATAAGTTCTCATTGATTTCAAGACAGGGCGGCACGGTGGCGCAGTGGTTAGTACGTCAGTCTCACAGCACAAAGGACTCTGGTTCAATTCTGACAGGGGACCTTTCTGTGTAGAGTTTGCATGTTCTCCCCGTGTCTACGTGGGTTTGCTCTGCGTTCTCCAGGTTTCCTCCTACAGTCCAAAAACATGCAGCAGGTTAATTTGAGAAATTTGGAAAAATTACTCTGAGTGAAAGTTGTTTGTCTGTATATTTGGCTTTGCTATTGACTGGCAACCAGTCCAGTCCTCACCCAATGACAGCTGAGATAGGCTCCAGCATCCCCTGCTACCCTGAGTGCAGGATAAGCGGCAGATGATGGATGGATGGATAATTTCAAGTTCTGTAAACTGCATACTTCTTAATGGCCCGAGGCATCCTATTATGGAGAAGTCAGCTCTAAAAAAATAATTTACTCGATTTAGTTCAAGTCTAGCATATTTCCATCACTGCACATGGTTTTGTAAATCCATCCCCACTTTACAATGAAAATGATGAAAAGGCATGCTTTAACAGATGGACATCAGTATGCTGGTTCACAGCATTTTCAAAGTATTGCCATCACAGTTTTTCATCCTATCCTCAGGAGTTCTGACTTTATCTATGTGAAAGTTTTTTTCTTATGAGGTTACCAAGCCAAAACCAATTATATGTAGTACTCTGTGTGTCTATAGGAAAATGTCTCCTTTTTCACCTCCAGGCGCCATGTTTTGTCCCTCCACATGAAGGCCGCCCTAGGCTACAATGTCCATCTTTACAGTAAGACACCTTTCATCTTTGGAGATGAAGAAACCATTATGACTGACTCTGCCAAGGTGAATCAAGGTTCTACCTAGCAGTTTATAATCTTTTTACTGTATTAGTAATCCCCAGATACATATACACCTTTGTCTTTGTTGGTATACTACTGAAAAAGCTATAACATGTCTTGTGTACAATCAGCTTAATTAATGTAGTGTATATATGTAAAAAATCTTGTGTAGATGGTCTTGTGTTATTCTATTGCCAACTCATTTGTAAATACATTAGTCCTCCAAAGCATATATTCTGTAGCATTCAATAGCTTCTGCTTTCCTTATATATTCAAAGTGCACTCTCTCATAACGACTCTTCCGTTTCAAAAAGGAAAGCGCTCGTTTTACTGAGCTGTCCATGTCCATCATGCGGACCATTTCCAGTGTGGTGGCTTCCTTTACTGATGTGCAGGACCAACCACTATTGCGAAGACGCCTAAAAGAGGTTTACTGTCCAAAAGGCATCAAGACTTCAATGGAAAAATGGAAATTCCGTAAGGTAGATTATATACCATTGAGGGACACTTTTTATACTGATTATATATTGTTTATATTCTTTATCCATATTTCTTTATTTTTATTTTTATTTTATCATATATTTTTACATTGTTTCTCATATTATATATCTTACAGCTGCACATTATTAGCTACCTCTACCCCACTATCCACTCTTAGCTATGTGTGAATTGCAATTTCCTCACTCGCGATAATTTAAAGAATATTCCATTCTATTCTAAAACCTCTTCTTAATGTATATGATGTAAAATCATTGTACCTGCATCATTATACAGGTAAATGTATGTTGAAGTGCATGGCTGAAGTCTCTTGCATTTTAGTTTGAAAACATTAATCCGGATTATCCAAAGTCACCCACGAATCTCATGACAGGCTTCTCTTTATTTGTCGAAACAGAATATTTCAAACTAACTTATTCCGAGGCTATTTATTTATCTAACTACACACATAACACAATTCGTATTTTCACACAGTTAATACCTATGACTGCTGACATTTTATCTCCTTTATATGTGTATGTGCTCTCTGTTTAATGTATGGTTGTTTGGGCGTGTAGGTGTTCAATTCAGCAGTCTACCACATGCTTTGTGAGGCCATGGGAAGAAAGCTGACAACAGAGGAGCGATTTTCTGTACAGGCTCTAGCTGGTGACCCATCACTCTTGGCTACCCAGTCCCAAGCACATTCGCCTGCATGTAAAAGTCATATGTGTGTTTGTATGCGTGTTCTTTTATCATGTAATAACAAAGCATTAGACTTCTATTCCTCCGTCAAGTGTATTTCATTGCCAAAAATAACTTAACCTATATATTTTGGACAAATTTAAGAATACAAAAAAGTTGACATAATGTATGTACATTTGGAAATTATCAGAATTTTTTTTTATTTTTTTTTATTAAATCTATTCTTTGCTGATTATTTATGTTTTGCCATTGATTTACATTTCTCTTTAAATAAGTGGGTAGACAGCCAAATCCCCCAGAGAGCTGGATAAACCGACAGCCAACAGACGAGGAGGTCAAGGCCATCATCATTTTGCAGGCAGGATTTAAAGGACATTTGGTGCGAAAGACCCTTATGGCTTCCAAACCAGGTAACTACATTCATACACACACAACATTACATGGTGCTTTACATATGCATGTTTAAGTCATGTCAAGGTCAAGTTTTTGATCTTAAATTTTGGTTGAGTCCAATGTTCTTAACAGTATCCTCGACAACTAGACACATTTACACTTGTTATGATACTTTTAGGCTAAAAGGGTTATATTACTGTGGAGAAATACTAATAAAACAGCATCATTTGCCTCAGGTGTAGAAATATAAAAACACCATATGGGTTCCACGGCAAAGAGGTAGTTTCCCTTTGGTTAACTCCCTTTCACATCAAATAGACCTAGTCATCAAGAGTGCATTACCAGCTATATGTTCCTGAGCATTTCAAAGTGTTTGTATTGTTTTCATATTCATGTGACATTTATTTGATGATACTACTGATAGAAGTTTACTTTACTGATAGAAGTTTTACATGATTTAGAAGGTTTAATTTCAACGTCATCAATCACAGTAACAGCAACCACGCAAGAGTTATCATAAAACAACAGTCCTAATAATAAAACCAGTCTGCTGTATGATCTCTCGAGTCTAAACATGAAACCAGTATTTTTCAAAAAACAGTATGATAGAACAGTATGATAGTCCATCAACTAAAACCTGTATCTGGTGTCCCTGTTCAACCAATCTGGTGGTTGTGCCTCTATAAACAGAAACAAACCGGCTCAAATGCAAGCCCTGGTAGCCACTCCCCCCACCAGAACTCAGAAAGTAGGTCAAAGTGACACCAACTTATGATTTAGGAAGTTTAGCGTCTATGCAGTGGGCTGGTTACTGTTGCTATTTTGTTGTCTTCACATCAGAAGCTGTGTGGATTCATGGGTCAAATCAATAGAAGAAACACCTTAGTGGTTTCTTACAGAAATAATTCCTGTAAACTATCTTCAGGATTTACAAGAGTACCATTATTATAAGTTTAAAAATATAGTAGTGCAACCATTATAGTACAGATAAATGTAAAATGTCCCAAACTTTACATTACATGCAGCAGCAGTGACTACCCATATGGTACACCTAACACTTTCTTAAACATTGACCATACACAATCCAGTCAATTGGTTTTAACCTGGTCTGTTCTCATGACCTTCAGTTCATTTTGGTTTCAGCAGTTCAGTAATAATCCGAACAAAGGGATCTACAATGTTTGGTGACTATGAAGAAGTGCACATTTTGCATGTTATTTTTAATCTTTTATCCATGGAAGGATTTTGGTGGAAAGAATAATGGCTGCAAGCGCAGAAATGAAAGTCAAACTGTTATTAGAAATATAAAAAAAAACATTGCTGAGATAAACTAAAGATAAGACAATGATAGACAATGATCAGGTGAACCCACCTTGGTCCCAATAATAGCAGAATAGGTTGCGCAGAAACTGGCATTCAGTGACAAACTTGACACTGATACGTAGAGGGGCAAAAAAGGTGGGGATGGAGGAGAGGTGACATTTTCCCTTGTCTTGTTTAAAACATTATGTCCCCTCACTTTGTCATTCAGTTCTATAAGTAGGGTATCTATAAGTACACACTTGTAAGAATGTAATGAGAAACAGAGCTGCAACCTGTATTAGAAGGTTCTGTTTACAATTTGGAAGTCATTGTGAGGACATGAATAATTTCCTTAAAGTGGTGTGAAACACACTCTACATTTTCTGCCTCCCATTCTTCAAAACTTTTTATTTGCATTTATCATTCACCTTTTTGTGTATGTTTTTTTTTTTGTGCACATGACTGTGTCATCCAGGCACCAAGGAGAATGTTGCTGCATCTTCAGTGCTTCTAGACATGTGGATAAAGGTTGAATCAGATGAAGAAAAATATGCTGCCTTCTTGCTGTGGTAAATTAAGGATGAAATATATACCTTTCATATGTATATGGTGCACCAAACAATGAGAACATGAAAGCACTCATGTTCCAATGTTATGCTCTTTGTATTACATGGTATCCTTTAAGCCTCTCTGTTGTGCTGCATGCCCATAATTGGCTCCCTCTCCTGGTTGTGGTGGCCTGTGGTGGCCATGCAGGGAGCATTTTCCACATTGTGTTCCATCTTTTTCCAGTGGTACCATCTGCTGTTTACGCTTACCTCGTTCCAATCAGCTAGCATGACCTGCTGCCTGAGGAACTGTGTTAGTGCTTGAGTAGAAAGAGCTTAGTTAATGTGTGTATAGAGGAAGGGATTCTGCTGGGTATTGTGAGCCTTTTCATGACTTCTAATTCTGTCTTTAATTCATGAGGAAATATATGAGCAAATATTATACATAACATAAATATGGAGTTTTTATTATTTTGTTTTTATTGTTTAATAAATGTAAAATAATTTTATTATGTCACCAAAAGTTGTCGTCATTATTTGCAGTTACTTAGTATGAATACATTTTAATACTTTCGTACCATTTGAAAGTCTTCTCTGTGTTTCTTGCACAGGCACATCATTGACAATGCTGAACAAAAAGGTGATCTCTACCCTTGTCAGCAGGATGAATGGAGCAGAGTCATATTTGCCGATTACTCCATTCCCCTTCAAGATACACCTAACTCCTGGGTCTTGATCTTCAGGTTAGATTTTTGTTAATTTATTCATAAGGTTAGTAATTCATAGATAAGCTTGAAGTTGTACCTCTAAAATCTTGGTCAGCTCAGGTACATATCTAGAGTATTCCCTTCTCACTGTCTCAAAGTACCACAGAGTAAATGGAAATGCAAAGAACTGAGTAACAGTTGTCTTTGTTTGACTTGTTTCTGTGTGTGTGTGAATGAAGAGAAGAATTCCTGGTTCCCAAGGCGATGGTGCTGGTACCAAAGGTTTATGCCACAATATCCAATTGTTTCCTTCATGTAATAAATAATGATACTGGAAAGGAGCTAGACATGGCCTTCAACAAAGGTGCTCCCCATGTCTACCAGCCCAATGAGGTCAGTAGATCACGTAAATCCTTGCTCTTCAAACCATCTTACTTATAAACCTGGCAAAGTCACACCAAGCAGCCCATATGAATTGGTTTTGGACACAGTCAGTCCCCCAGAGAATATTAACAATTGCCAACATCAAAAATTCCAGTTGACGCAGTTAGTTTGACTTAAAAGGGCTGGAAGATTTAATTTCATTTGATGCTGATTTGGAGTTGCATCCTATCAAGCATAAGGTTGAACTGCTTTTTGTTTTGTTTTATTTTTTATTTTTTTTGGTGAATCTTTTAAAATGGATTGATCAAACTTAAAAGATAAATCTGGTTTTCAGGCTAAAATATTTTCAAATGTCTATGAAAATTTTAACATTTCTAAATAGTTCTGTGTTTTCTGTTCAAGCTTGGTTATACCATTGTGGCAGAAGCAATTATCCCTGAATCACCCCCTATTGGTGCCAAGTGGAAAATGCGCTTCATTGGCTCAGGGGAGCCTCTTCCAAAACTGTCCAATGAGATTCCTCTCAACAAGTTCTCAGTAAAGGACTTCAAAGATTATTACATCCCTAATGATAAAAATCTCATCTGTCGGTAAGAAATTAGTTCTACAGCAGTCATCAAAAATTTGTTTTACACTGATTTATGATTAAAAATGAATTGATGTTGTAGTTTTATCACTCAGACAAATGCAGTACTATCAAGAATGTTACTAGCTCTAAGCTCTTAGATGTTACCAGAATGTGACTCTGACAGCTCTATTTTCTGCTCAGCCCAAGTGACCCCATAGCTTCATTTTAGTTTGTACCCGGTGCCATAGTGCTTTTTTTTGCTATGCTTCCTGTTGCCAAATTAATAAAATCCCTTATGTCTCTCTATTCACCTTTGGGTGAGTTTTTCTTCAAAGGCGGATCTTATGGGCAAATTTCCGGCCCAGTGCTATCATGAGCAGTGCTCATTTTAAATAAAACCACTTGCTTTTCAGACCAGGTCAGGGCTTCTCTGAGCGAGCATTATGCAGACACACAGATGTCTCCAGAACTATTAAACAGTCATGAACAGTATTAATCCTTTGATCTGGCAACACGTTTTATTTTCTCAAAACCATAATGAGAATCTTTATAGAAGAATTAAGGATAAAGACTAATATTAACAAATGAATTAAATCCTCACATAAAAGGAGACTCCAGGATGAGATGTTGAATCAACACCCATGAAAATGAGTTCACAATATATGGAGAATTCTGCTTTAGCCCTGAGTCACAAATCTGCATTATTAATCCAAACTACCTATTAAGAGAGTGAAGTCAGATTTGACTAAATCGGAACAATTAATCACTTCCTAATCAACTTTTAGATAAGGCCCACCTTCTGAGGACAACAGAAGCCACAGTGATAGTTCAAATCATTTGAAACATTTTTTTTAGTTACTCTGTGCAGGTGACATCTCAGGTCCTGGCAACACTTCAGTTTCAGACATCAAAGCCAGATGTGTTGATACGACTGTCCATTCTGGACCAGGACAAAGAGGTAGCAGGCAACACAGGGAAAGGCCATGTTGTCATTCCTGTTTTCTACTTCCTACCCAGTACAGGTGAGCATCCTTTGGATTTAGGAGGTAGGTGATGACTTAAAGCATTGCATATGTTTTACATTGTTTTCCTTTTCATTTGTGTAATTGGGGCAGCGTGGCTAAGGGGGTTGGAGTGGTCATCCTTGTAACCAAATCTCCTGTTTCGATTCCTCTGCTTTCCTAAGCCTGTCGAAAGTGTTTCCGTTTTGTTTGTTTCAGTGACTCTCCAATGACAACATCAGCTTGCTTGCTGTTTTTTGTAATACTACAAATCATATATTTGCATTTATAGTGCTGTGTAGTTTATAAAGGTTGCTGAAACTTTTTTCATGCTGAGTTCTAATGTTTTGTTTTTAGTTGCAGTGAAATGATTTTGGACTTCGTAATTCTTTTTCTCCATTATTTTACCTGTACTATGAAAAGGACAACACTACCGAGGAAAAGATCCCCCAATCAATAGTGTTTGTAATAATAGTATTCAAATGATGTTATCTGAGTTTTCACATGCACAAAATGTTAATGGTAAAACAAAAATATAATCTTAATAAAATGTGTCTTTGTAAAAAGGCATTGCTTTTTTATAACCTTTTTCTTTTTTACATATTTGTCTCCAGTCACTTTTTTCAGTCCACCATTGATTATTATTATTGGTCATGTGATAAATAATACTGGTTTAATTTCCTTGGGTGAAGACAATGACTCTGTGATTTTTGACTGATAGCAGCAAGTTTCCAACAGCATCAGAACAGAGAAAATCCTTTGATCATTTGAGGATGTATCTTGACCAGAAAATTCCTGCCTCTACAAATAATGGAGTTTGATAGGAACATACTTGAGAGAAATTACCAACATTTTTTATATAAGAAGACAATGAGAAAAAAAAAATGAAATGGATCCAAACTGGTTGTCTAATGAACTTTTCATATCTTTGATATCCCAGTGCAGCTCAGAGCCAAATAGGTATGCTGGGCATTTTTGCTAAAAGAATTTCACAAGTCAGGCCTGTTGAAGCCTTGGACTATACCACATGAGCATTATTGCGCTATTCTTTTAACCAGCTTAAACCAGTGACATAGCTGATTATCATCATTCTTGATTTTGTTGAGGCACCTCATGTGTCAGTATCCTGGATATGTTGAACTTGCATCATGACAGAGGCTCCTATTTTGTTTATCCTGTATGTTTCCCTAGTTTCTGTGCAGGGTCACCTTTGTCCCTTTGTCGGATTTCACATTTTATTTACTATTTATATTCCTCCAATCAATAAAAGAATCTAAAGGTTGACTTTTTATTTTTCTCAGATTTGTATGATAGTAATTTTCTCAGACGTATCTTTCTTGGTTACAGACCCTAGCTGCACAGTTGAAGACAGCCAAGATACATGCCCCAACAAGGACAAGTGTGTCAAAGTGGCAGAAGCATCACAGCAAAGAAATGGGGAGGACAGTACATCTGGGAAATCTGACTCCTCATCTGACCAGCAACAGCCTCCAGTGGAGATGATGGTATCGCTGACAATTGAGAGTGTGGTATCTGCTATCGCTCCAACACATTACTTATCTCAATTTCTCTCTTCTGTCTTTCTCACCCACTTGTTTCCTGCCTGTGTTCATATCAATTTTTCTCTGCCAGATACACACAGTGCTGTATTTGTAGACAGGCATGCAAACACACACACACACACACACACACACACACGTTCTTGCACACTCCCACACACACATTCTCACACAGAGAAATGCACAAGAGGAGAGCAGTAGAAACTGGCAGAGTGGTGTTGTTATTGTCTGACTTAGCAATGCTTTATAGGGAGCTGTAATTTTTGCATAATTAATGAGTCACCGGTGTTTGAGATTTTGTTAAGCCTGCATGTCGTCACAGTTTGTTGATCCATTGATGTGCGTTGAATATGTTACTCAAATGATTTAGAAAAACCAAGCATCCAGTGGATTGTTTTCACAATCATTAAACTGAGAAAAATCATCAAGAATGATTTACTTGGGAGTATATCAAACAACAATTATACTCAAGTAACTGCATACACTCTATTTATTTATTTAAGTACATTTTGTCTCACAGGAGAGGCCAAGATGTTTTAACAGTGTGCATTCTATAGAATTTGATTGGAATGTGATGCATCTATTTTAGGAGTTGTATTTTAATTACATTATCAAAATGATCCAAAATTATATCCATTTCAAAATGTGGATTCAATTGACATTAGTTCAGAAGATGCTGTGACATCTGTAGTTAATGAGACTGATTGTGTTCAAAGCATAAAACTAAACAAATATTGATTTGAATTAAGAACTAGATCTAGACTTAGAGCAAAAGGTCTGTGATTAAAATGATGTTTGCACTGGAAAGAGAGAGAGAAGATAATCAGTGCTGGTGGTGTAATTTGTTTGGAAATAAACATCAAAAGAAAAATAAAATTTTATTTTCACTGTGGCTTTCTCCATTGTGTATTCATTTGGCTCTTTTATGTACAATAGAAAACTACTTTTACCTTAAATATTACTGTGTTAATAATATTAGTTTCAATATAACATTGACAATTCCTCAAAAACTTCACAGTTGAATTGGAGTGGGAGTGACCACAATAGATTTAAATTTAGATATCAAAATTTAAATCTGTTGCAATACTGTAGTTTCAAAGCAATAGACTAAATTTGCAGTAGCTTTATGACACCCATATGATCTGTAGGTCATATAGTCTTTGACTGTTAGAGGAGTCTAACTGTATGTCAGTTACTGTATGTGCCCCAGGCCATGTCCATTTTCCCTTATTTGTGTCTATCAAGCCAGTTTTAACCTAGAGGTAGGCTAACTTCTTTTTCCTATGTCTCTCAGGGTCATAAATATTTGGTGAAAGCAGAAGTTCTTTATAAGAGCTGGGATTTGGATGAAAATCAGCTGCTCTTTGTCCAGGGGCTCAAAGACATTGAGAAGAATGATATGAAAGGTATCAAAGACAATCGCCAACACTGCATTACAAAGCCAAGAATGACAGTGATTGTTTGTATTTTCAAACAAAAGATTTTTTCTTTACCTGTATTGAAACATTAAGTCTCAAACAGACGAGATGAGATCCAATATGCCTAATAAATAAATAGTCTGGATATCCAGTTTTTGTTTTACCAAGACCTGCAAATGTCCATGTTAAGGGTCATGGAGTCTTTTTCCTATTAATTTAATAATTCAAAATATGCTCAGCATGCGTTCCTTAACTTGTGGACACATTTTATACAAGGTGGTTAATTTTTGTTGATTAAATTTAATTGTTCTGCTTTAAATCTGGTATACAAAGGGGGCAATATCAGAGGTCAAGGCATGTTCTATTCTTTGCTCCTACTTGCCAGGAGCATATAACTCTAAGCCTAATGAAAGCAAAAAGATACAACTGCAAATGCAGATCACACTGTAATTTATTGTGCCCACTAGTCATTAGTGGAGGCAGTAGTCCTGTCCTCTGAACCTAACTCTTCTTCTGTTCTTTTAATCATTCTTGAACTGATTGAAAAATTCTGCCTTTGAAATTTGCAGAAGCTTGTTAAAAATTCTGAGGGGATGAATTAATTGCAGTGCAGTGGATGCTTATGTGAAGGAGGTGGTGCATGGTTGACAATTTACATGATTTCCTGATTCCAGTCTGCTGTCATTGAATCTCTTCTCTGTACTGCTTTCATCAGTACTCTCTGTATTTACCTATCAGATGACATGGTGTGAAATCCAAAGATTATGTTTGCCTGTAGGAGGCATTTTTAAAATAACCAAATATAAGCTTTATTATTTCAAAAGGGAACCTTTTGTTTGTCTATTTATTAATCGAACCATGCCATCTGAATCATTTATTATTATTGTGCGCGTGTGTGTGTGTGTGTGTGTGTGTGTGTGTGTGTGTGTGTGTGTGTGTGTGTGTGTGGGAGGGGGGTGTTATATTAAGCAATTTTTCCAATGCATGCTTGGTTTTATCCATGTGAGAATGTATATGAAAATGTCCAGAGAAACCTCCTGTGGGTTTCCAATAAGCTTGTGGAAGTGGGTCATTGGGAAGTCAAATGAAGTTGACTCTTGCCCCCTGGTGCCCTGGGAAATATCTCAGCAGGAAAGCGAATTAATTTCACCCAGTTAAACTCTGTCTCAGTGGTGATGCTGCGCCCTTGATCATGCTCTCTACATGCAACATGGATACACACGCACTACATGCCACACGAGGCTTTGAACTCCCTCTAACGAGCCGTTTAACAAGCTGCAGCCTAAATGCTGTACTGCATATGTTTAATGCATGCACAGTTATATATCTCCGCTTTAAATTTGAGAATATACTCCCCAAACAGCTACAACAGTAGCTTGTCAGTATTTACAGTGCTGTTCTGATCTGAGGGAACATTTTAAGCATCTTAAAAATTCTGCATGTCAATTGTTTGTCAAACCAGATGTCTTAAATAGGACTTCCAGTTCAATATATGGCAATCTTTAGCCCAGATTTACACTTTAAGACAAAATAGAGGAAAGAGGAAATATGCTATATTTTTGTGTCACAGGAACAGAAATGAATTGCCAGTTGTACATATATTTCATGTACTGATCAGGCAGATTGAAAGGAAGATAGCTCGAAAATGCATGTGCCTCTCTGCATCAGAGAGCTGCCACTTACTCCTTTCACTCAATATTATGTTTGGCAGCATTTTGACTGTAAAGTGCAACAGTGCCATCTAGCCCTCATTTAACCCCACAACAAATACAGTGTTGACCTGCTGTTTTAACTCTGATTGTTCCACAAGAAAAAGAAGGTGAGCAGCTTAGGTTAACTGTTAAGATTGTGTTTTCAAACTGACATAGTACAGTAAAACTTAATCAAAGATTGCAGGAGGTGAGTTTATTAACATCATCTTGATTTATAAACTTGTTTGATGAATGATATGAATCCATCAATCATGCAAATATGATTTCTATAATCCACCAGATAGGTTCCCAACAACATTAGTAGTGTTAAACCATTTTTATGTTACAGATAGTATCTGTTCTACGTGTTGATAAACTTAGATCACCCAAAACCTCTGTAAAAAAGGTTTTAGTTGTCTTTTAATAATCAGTACCATATCCATCTTTATCAATCTTTATCAATATATTTGGTACAATGTTGACTTTATTAATAACAGCAGAAATTGTCATTTTGTAAAATTTAGAGAACAAGCCTGGCGACCTGAAACGTTCTTCTACCACTGGTACATCAAGTCATGATGGGCACAAGTCTAACACACCAAAAGCCAACCGGAAAGGGGAAGGTGACAAAGAGAAAGGCAAGCGAGCTGCCAGCTCTAAAACTGTCTCCAAGCAAGGAACGGTAATACATCACTTCACCATTGTGACAGACAACACCACTATGAAAATGTCAGCTGCCATCCTTGGAAAAAGTATGTGCGTAAGATATATGAATAGTGACTAGATATTATCTTTTCTTTGATAATCGCTATCTATTGCACGAGGAGGGATGCTACTGAAGATCTTTATATCACGGCTACCATCTGAAATGCTAATTGGTATTAACATAACTGTTCAGATATGATTAGCCTCTACAACACCATATAGTGAGAGGTAATGATATTAAAACTACCTTTTTTGAGTAATATGAAATTTAAGAAACTATGCTGTCAGCAACTGTTGATCACGCACAAGTAAGCAGTATATGGTTACATGGTATCAGAGAAACAGCAATTTGAATTTACTAAAACATCCTAACAACGCAATGAAATGCAGTGGTACCTTTACAAAAAGATGTTGACCAGGTACCCCTTAGAGATTCTTTTTTCAGGCTATGAGCCATTAGACACTTTAATTTGCATTTATTTTATTATGCTTTCAGTGTGCAGATTATGGTGGTCAACTGCTCTTGCCTTGGCATATTCTGTATCTGTAAAGCAAAGCAAGATATGAACCACATATCAAAAAGTCCCAGTTTGACCCATTGGCCCAAAAATGAGACATTTATTGTGTCCTACTGCATAATTTTGTGATCTATAATTCTCACTATATTGGAATATGTGTCATAATGAGCACCCCAGCTGCTTAACAAAATCTGTGATTCATGTAGTGCAAAGTGTTTATTCTCCCCAGTGCTACACACCAAATCCTTAACACAATGAGGTTTAAAAGCCAGATCTTCTGGATAGTGGATCTCAAAACATTTTCATTTGTACATTTTTTTCCTGTCATTTCAGCACAGCAATGGAAGAGGTAGACAGCATAATAGCACTGGATATATAAAATAGAAAATGATATACACTGTGATGACAAGACAGCTGAAAAAAGATCCAAAGCAAAGAAGAAAAAAACTTGGCAGGCTGGCAGACTGGCTGTGCACCAGACTGTCTTAGTTGCTCATTGCATTAGACAGATAGTGTTCTAGTGAAATGACCTTCAACTTGGGGTGTGCGGGTGTGCATGTATGTGTGTTTGTGTGTGAGAGCATGTGCATCATATTTTCTGGTGCCTTTGTACATTTGTGCAGGGCCTAGACCTAACCAAGCCAAACTGGACACTGCGTGTTGTCATTGACAAGATTAAAGCAGAGAGCATTGTGATGAAGAAAGACACTGAAAGATTGGAGCAAATCAAGGCAATCAAAAAAGCCTGGGAAACCGCTGAACCAGGCCGTCATGAAAAGGTAGAATAGTGTATGCATTTTGTGTATCTGTTTTTTTATTGACTTATAGATAGATGGATACATACAAGCATACATGCATATTCTCTAAATACCACAAATCTTGAAAAAAAGTTTAACTTGTTTTTCAGGCTTTGCAGTCTCGGCAGAAATTTCTCAGACAAATCAAACAGCAAGCAAGCGATGAAACTCCTCCCAGTGACATAGAAAGCACAGAGCCTGGTAGATATTGCAATTAAATGTATATACTGTACCTGAGACACCGACATGAGTTATTTCCCATACACTTTTGGGCAATAAGAATTTCTGTTGTTGGTTCTTTTGTAGCTGAATCCAGATGTGCTGCTGACATACCTTTCACTTCATCAAATCAACAGCTGTTGGAGATCCCATGCATTCCCATGGACTACTCTACCCTTATCAGGTTCTTGGACTGTTTTTCTCTCCCAACCTGAATG
>CAAKHD010013342.1:65062-122562 GCA_901007705.1 Fistularia tabacaria | reverse complement strand
AAACCAGCAGAGGGAGCGCTTGGAAAAAATCCAGACCTACCGGTTGGTTCGAGATAATGTGCTCGAGCACAGAAAAGAGGAAGCATTCAAAAGAAAAGAATTGATAATGAAACACCAGTTGGACACATATGAGGACTTGCAGGTCATTTGAAAATACTGACTGATGTCATAGGTTATTGTGAAAAGATAATAGCTGTAAAAAGTAATTTTGTTGAACTGGAAGAGATTGCCTCTGAAGCCTTTCCCTCTGTGTTTGTATTTATTAATAACACAATTATTTTATTCTCCATGTCTTCACCAGGCAGCCTTGTGGCGACAACGTAAGAAATACGTTGAAGTTCGCAAACCTTTTAGTAGCCGTCAGACGATGACCATTAAAAAGGAAGAAGAAAAGCCACCTCCAGAGGATGCCCAACAGGCAGCTTCACAAAAAGTAGCTCAGGCCACTGCTCCCAATGAGCAGCCCAGCAAACAGTCAAGGAACTCTGGCAAGAAAAAGTGACAGTCACTTGGCACTACTTGTAAAGAACACTCACTTGAGTTGTGTAGTAGAGTATAAATTTGAGACGTACTTTATTCGATGATTCCAATGCCACTTAATTTTTCTACTCCACTTCTTTTTAAAGGAATATAATATAGTTTACATTCTGTCACATTTGTGTGAAAGCTGTTGACAACACTTCTCACATCCTACTTTTTTCTAATTTTCAATGTTTATTTTTAAAACATAAGAAGGATTGTGGTCTTAAATGAATTTTCTTTACTCTCATACTTCTAATGTAAAATAAAGTACTTAACAACCAACTAACAACCAATGTGCTTGTAAATGCATCCGGACAAAAAAAGCAGGGCTTTGTTGAGAGGTCATGCAAAGTATAGTGATGCTGAAAATAAATCATTTTATTGATTTAATGATTCTTGGGTTTACAAGGTTGTTCAAAATTATCTCACCCATTTTTGCTATTCACAATGTATTGTACATTTTCTTAAATTATGAAAAAAATAAACATGTTTTTTTTTTTTTTTATCAAGCTAAATATAATTCAGTTTACAAAATGACCATTGTAGGCTTGCAGAATTCCATTTCCTGTCACTGTGCTCAGAATGCAATGTCATCTCCATTGATGTGCATGGCTTTGACTTATCTATGCCCCGTAAGTTTTTTGCTCTCTCGTAGGTTACTCTATTGACTGCTTAACTCAAGACATTTTGCTTATGGCTCACTGATTTGTCGATACATATATTAATCTTGAGTCCACTTCAACAAAACCAAATCAAAGCTGTAGCAATGAATTATATGGTAGCTCCACATCTACATTTAATCAGAGTCTATGTTGAATTGTTTCTTATACATCTTCAGATTCTTGTCATCTTCATGTGAAAAAGCAAAGTGTGAGGCCATTATGGTTGCTTAATATTGGAGCGCAGCTCTCGACTCCATCTCACAGAAATAATTAGTCCATTTGAAAAATGGAAAGCTGAATTGGAAATGAAAGGCAAGATGGTGTCATCTAGTGGTTGTAAACATTAATACATTCTCATTATTCCTGCACTGCTGTTTTCAAGGTATTTCTATTGCATGAAGGAAACTATCAATGTTCTGTGTGCGTGCGTGCGTGTGTAGATACCAGTAGTATGTTAGACAACAGCCAGCCAGAAAAATATGTTCTCATGCAACAAAGTCATATGACATTAATCCACTCTCTTGCAGAAAGGTCCGCTGCTGTTGATATTTAGTTTATGTAAAACATTTGCTAGGAAACATTTCAACACAATTCAACGCATTTCACATAAAATGATGATATACAACACATAAACAAGATATTAATTCAGGTGATTTCAAAAAGATGCAAACGCCTTGTTTTTGCATATTTTTGTCTACACAATGTTAATGTGTTGGTGTACTTTACCAATACTTAAAAAAGTGCCTGCAGGGTTGCATTGCAGTTTCCCCTGCATATAAATTAATTTTCCTGCTTTCTATGTGTATTCCATTCGGTCTGTTAGGCCTCATCTAGTCAACCACAATTTCTCCCCTTATAACTGCATGACAGACCTAATCCTGAAATCCTTGTTGCTGGCACAGAATAGTCACTCTTGTGTCTGAAGGATCCCTCTCACTCAATCCCCCCCATGAGGTGCAGTGGCTGAATGTGAGGGTATGCTGTCCTATACCATACTATTGTTCGGGAGAGAGATCAGCCGACTCTGTAATAGGCAATGACGTGTGTTGTTAACTGAGAGGCTGTTTGTTAATTGGCAGCTGTTGGCTGGTGTTGTGATGCAAATGTGAAATAATAGAAGGGTATTGGTGTAACCTTGAATAGAAGGTGGACAGTTGGCTATTTGTGTGTGTGTGTGTGTGTGTGTGTGTGTGTGTGTGTGTGTGTGTGTGTGTGTGTGTGTGTGTGTGTGTGTGCATGCGTGCATGCACTTGACTTTCTAGTAGTAATATGAAAATATGAGTCTTACATTGAGCCATTTAATGGAATGATGAAATTATGTGAAACAAGATGCACATTCCCCTGGAAGTATGGAGACTGTGGGGGCTCTTTATTTCACTTTTCATTTTTGAGGTAGTAATTTAAAACCAGTTCAATCAAGATTTTTTATGAGTTGTGAAGGGCAAGTTAACTTTCAGGAATTCAGTATCTTTCCATGGTTATTTCAAGTACTTCAAGGTCAACAGTCCAGAGCAACAGAGAGTATGGAAAAGAGGTTAAGAAACGGTTTCAAGCAGGTTGGAATGGGTGGAGAAAAGTTTCAGGGGTACTATGTGATCGAAGACTATCAGCCAGAATGAAAGGAAAGGTGTACAAGACAGCGGGGAGACCAGTGATGCTTTGTGGTTTGGTGACAGTGACACTGAAGAAAAGACAGGAGGCAGAGCTGGAGGTAGCATCGATGAAGATGTTGAGGTTCTCTTTGGGAGTGACGAGAATGGATAGGATCAGGAATGAGTCCATTAGAGGGACAGCACACGTTAGATGTTTTGGAGAGAAGGTCAGAGAAGCCAGACTGAGATGGTTTGGTTATGTACAGAGGAGGGATGGAGAATATATGGGTAGACGGATTCTGGTATTGGAGCTGCCAGGCAGGAAGTCTAAAGGAAGACCAAAGAGAAGATTTATGGACGTAGTGAGAGGATATGAAAGTAGTTGGCGTGAGAGACAAGGATACAGAGAATAGGGCTAGATGGAGAAGGTTGATTCGCTGTGGCGACCCCTGAAGGGAAAAGCCGAAAGGAAAAGAAAAAGAAGTATCTTTCCATGGTTACACTATGGTTTACCCCATGTGGTGTTTTCTCCATGTGGAATCTGCATATAAATATATGTATTTTAATTTCATCCAATTTGAAGACCATGTTCATCGCAGACAATTGTACTAGCAAACCAAGATTAAGGTTTAAATACTGAAAACTGTCATGAGTGCAATCACTATTTTTCTCAATTTGACCCACCATCACAATCAGATGACAGGTAATAATCTCCAACTGATGGCATGGTTGCCTCTGGTTGACCATGGTTGCCTCTCAAGAATGTTTTGTCAGAAGTCTTTTCCCTCTTTCAAGAATTCCAGCATCGACAGATATTTTATTTTGTTATTTCTCTCACTTAATATAGTGACCAGAAAGACAGAAGATTCAGACTGATATAAAGTTTATATTTGGAATGGGGAGCTTCAAGATTCCAGATTAAACTTGTGTCAGTTAAAGATTGGGACAGATTTGGCTTCAAAGTATATAATAATTTCATACATAAATACATATAATCATATGTTCAGCGAGCACAGAGAAAGTTTCAAATTTCACTTTAAATCTTCAGGAACATTGATGCTCTTTTTACCTTTTAATTCAGCTTCCTTTGTTTTGCTCCTGAATAATAAAATACACACAGCCAAATACAAACACACACTTAAAGTGATTAGAGATGAATGCAGGGTCCTATTGGCTGAGTGTAATGCAAATTTGACCCATTGTTGTTTCTGTCTTTTGCCGCGGCTGATCATCTTTGGGGGTCTGGTCTCAGAGCCCCTTCTGTAAATAAGACTAAAGAGCTGGGCTTGGAAGAAGGGAAAGTGTGTGGCTATGATTGTAAAGAGCAATACCCTTTATGAGGATAGGAGGAGAATGTTCTGGAGAAAAGGTTAGGCTTAAAGACTGACCGTAATCTTTAATCTAGTAATCCCGATGCTTGTTCATCTCTGCTATGCAGTCTTACGAAATGTTGCCACAGCTGGACACCAATGGCAATCTACTCTTGTAAGTCAACTACTTCTTTCTCCTGTCTCATCATACGCTGAGTTTGCTTTCTCTTCCATTTTGTTTGGCCCTTCTGCAGTAACGTCATCTCTGTCTCTGAACAGCACAGCTCAGTCCTGCAGACATTTGAAGTGAAAAATCAAATGAGATGGGAGTGGGTCACAAAAAAAGTGATGTGTCAGTTTTGTATGCAGAGAGGAAATAGATCATTGAGCACAAGGTCATCATCTTGGAGAAAAACATCATCAAATTTGCTATGAGGTGGCAACACCTACAGCCTCAGAAATCCTGTTTGTTCTATTGCTTCGAATACTGATTAGTTTTCTTATCAAATATGTGTCCTTTGGGTCGTCTCATATCAGTGCCTGCAAGATCCTCCCTTATAAGCCTGTTCATGTTCAGCAAAAATCATTCCACTCCCATTTAAGGTCAAATGATTTAATCTATGAGCAGTTCTGACGTAGACATAGATTAGGTTAGACTGGCTGTGGTCCAGCTCCGTTTACATGTGAAGATTTGAAGATGACAGCAGGGCACAAGAGCAAATTGACAGCTGTCCCTCACACAACAAGTCACCCCAATTTTTTGAGCAACGAATTGTTGTATTTCGTGCTTGTGCACATTTCAGCTTTGTGTCATTGTGTGAGCTGCCTTCTGGGACATATTAGATTCCTTGACATTTACACTAACTCCTACTGATAAGTGGGGACTTGACTTCTTTTAGTGGCTGCTGTTGGTTGCCCATGTCTATGGTAATCAAAGAAAAGTCATCATGGTTGACAGGATGTGCCTGATATTAATTTCTAACATGGCACAGACTATAATTTATTTCCAAAGATGTTTTCAAAGTGTGTTAAATTGCCCCAAGATATGTTTTTGTCTCTGATCCTGTGTGCAAAGACAAAGATTCAATAAAGAGATCACCATTGGGGAGGATACTCACTGTAGTTTTGTTAAGTAGGGTCAAACAAGTAGCAATTGCTTGAATTGCAGCCTAATAGCCTCAAGTGAGATGACAGCACTAATTCAGAGATTGAGGCTGAAGTTTATGCAGCCGAGGTGAGAGGTGTCAGGTTGCCAATAAAACCACAGTCGAGGTTTCATCAGACTTTATTGGATTGTGGTGTAGCTATTGCCAATCACGAGAGATAACCACACAGCTTAATTTACCATCAGAGGCTCTGAGTCTATAAAGTGAATAGTCTTGAGTATGACGGTTCATCAAGCTACCATGGTAAAATAATTTAACTTCCTTCAGAATATGCTTTCACTATCTCATTTACATCTATTCATTTATACAATTCAGCATTTCGGGTCAGATTGGTTCAGATTGCTCAGCTGGTAGATATTCAAGCCACGTCGAGTTGAATTTATATAGATCGGAAGTCACAAATCAAGTTTTGCCTTCAGGCACTTTCGACAGCACCTTTTGAAATAACACAATCCTTTGTAATAGCTTTAAAAAAATTGTCATGCATATCCCAAAATTTTGTAAGAAATAAAATCCTTATGTTTTTGAGGAAAGAAAATCAAACAATTCAAAGTAAATTGACAATTTGGAAACCTGCAGCATCCTGGTTTTATTCCACAAAGATTAGCTTAATAGCTATAAGTCTCACATGGAATTCTTTAATCACAAATAACACCCACTGCATTGTGGTTACCTTGTTTTCATCCAAACATATTTTGTCAACCCCGACCTTCAAAGTGTCTTTCCTAGCAGTTTGTGAGCTAATGCTAATATTAGTAAGTGAGGTGACAGGTCTTAACTGCTTTACAATATGTAAGGCTTTTTTTTAACTATTTCCATTGATTTGATTTTCAAGGCTCTACTTTTTAACTTTAAAAATAACTGTTTGAGGGAAATTATACAACCCCCCAAATCTTAGCTCATTACAGAATGCCATATACTCTTTGTGATTTAGAAATCACCTGATCCCACAATTTAGCTTGGCTTTATGTCAGATGATGCTTAAGAGTCACCAGACTTACAGAAAAAAAAGACTGTGATACAGTTCAAAAAAATTTCCCTCATCACTGATGAACCTCAGATAAAAGACCCTTTTAACCAAATGAGTCCCCTACACCCCTGTCAAGGTCACATGGTATAGAGACTTGCAGGGGAAAAAAACACAGAGTTAAAAGAAGCCATGTGGATGGATCACAACATGCACATTGTGCAGAGAGAAGAGAGAAAATAAAACACATTGGATAAGAATGTGGTATGTGTTGCCTAATGTGTCTTGACAAACATTCACCTGTAATTTATGGAAAGAAAGCTTCAATGACACAGGCATGGTCATGGTGAAGTGCTGATGTGATAAACAGTGAATTGATTCAAGATGAAACCAACAGGGGTTTGCGGTACAAGGGAGTCATTGATAACCTGTCCTGTGCTCAGGTTTGATTATTGCTATCTTGGATAACAGGACAGCAGACCTCTCTGCCACAGATGGACACACATCCTTTAATACCCCATTCTCCTTTTGTTCACATCTGTGTGTAGGTGCATGACCGACATACGAGAATGTTAAGTTACAAAAGAATTAAGTTCCCATGCATACACGTTTAAAGCTCTGAATTTTTTTTTACACCCCCCCCCCCCTTATGTGGACTCGGGGGCGATACTCGGTTGTGATTCTGTAATTCAATTCCACAAAATGAGGATGAGAATGCTACTCACATCACTTAATCACCTCTACAATGCCGATTTAGAGAAAAATTGAACTTCAACTTCACACAAACTGCTTTTTCTTTGCAAGAATATGGCCTCCCAGAGCTCCCGTGCCACAGTAACACTAGGCGATGCCCTTTCCTGAAATAGTGGCATCCATCTGGTCCTCTGTACGAGAGAGAGAGAGAGAGAGGGGGGTGCGTGTGCGTGTGTGCGTGCGCTGCTGGTCAGCTTATCGCCTCAGTTGATTACTGAAATTGATAGCAGCTGTGCTACTCTGAATGCAGTCAAAGCGACGTGTCGCATTCCCCCCCCCCCCTCCCCCCGAGCAGTCTGTGCGCGCGCACACACACACACACACACACACACACACACACACACACACACAAAAAAAAAACACGCTTTGCAAGTTCAGTTATTCGTGCCAGGTTAGGGATTTGTCAGGCAGTGACATTGAGAACTTCAGGATCAATATGAAATGACGATAGGTCTGCCTCTTTCCTCCATATTCCACATTTCTATTCCACTCCTTTACGGTTCCTCTCCCTTGTTTTTGCATCTGCTATTCTCTGTCTAACCACCAGATGCCTCTGGAATCCTATATCCTGGTTTCCTGAAAACACTTAACTCTGTCGAGTCACTTCCAGCCTTTTTTGTGTCAGCTCAATGTTGTGTATTTATAGTGCAGTTGCTCTACGCTATCAGTCCCCAGGCTTCTTGTATCGCTCACTAACAAATAAATTAGGGCTTTTATTCTATCAGCTATTGGCTAAATTGGATTCAGCCAGGGAGCACTTGTAAATTTGCATTTCTTACTGTCTCTGCTGGTTCTGGTGAATAAGTGACCATGTACAACAGGGGCCTTAGGGTTGAGCAAATGTTTTTATGCATATATTTTATATTTCTAAAAACAGAATGTTTCAAATTTTTGGTCTGTTGTGTCCAAATCAAGCTGCTCGTCTCACATATTTCACTTGTACTTTATTCATTTAATATTATGTCAATCCAAACATTCAGTTGTCTACTGAATTTAATCTCTATTTATGATGTATCTGATTTTCCTCATTCCCAGCCTTAAATTGTGATTTTGACGCTATGGATATGATTAATGCTTTATGGTGTTTTCAATTTCACCTGCTCCATGTTCTCATCTCTTTTGTCCAAGCATCAATATTTATAAACCTCTCTGTAGCCATAAGTGGGGGTAGGGAGTGTTTATGGATGTACCTTTAAGCTTTGTCACCTTCTTCACGCAAACACATCTGCACACGTGTTTGACATTGAATACACCCTCTGTGTAACCAGGTAGAGAAAATCACCTGTTCCTTCAAGGGCAGTGACTCATTAACATGTAATCCCTGTGGAACTGCTATGCACACATGTAACAGCCACCTATCTGTATCTTCAAATAATTTGAATCAACTTACAAACGTCCCCTCTTCTTTCTTTCTTTTTTTTTTGTTGTCAGTATTTCTTGCGCTTGCCCCTTTTAACCCAACTTTTGTCTAAGCATGCATTCGTACCTGTATTGTACAACTCCTTCCTTGTTAGGAAGTGTTAACACAAGCAAAGACTTTATGTTTAAACGCCTCAAGGGATCTCAGGGTTGTGGGCTCAAAACTCAGGTGCACTATGATCCACTTGATTAACGACAGTTTTCAACAAGGGCAGAAGTACCCTGTCCTTCTATTCCTTCTGCATGACAGGAGGGCACCCCAACTCTCTGTAGACTGCTGCTGTCCCCTGTGAACACGTGGGTTTTTTCTCCAGACAGCACTTGGACGTTGCTGCTGCAGGGGTCGAACAGGGCCAACTATGATGCCAAGCTCTGAGGCTGAGCAGTGACAAGCTCTGGAGCTGTTGAGTCGTCAAAGAGATCTCATCTGTGAAGGACATTTTAGTCTGAGCGAGAATGCTTTCTGCATTGTCTACTTATAATGTACAGTGACAATTTATATATGTGTATGCTTTTTTTTAATTGTTTCAGCATCAAAAGCTCACAAAGGGTGTGTGTGTGTTTGTGTGGTTTAAATCAAACCTGTTTGCTTTAAATAATTGATAGCCCTAAATGTTTGTTTTAAAAATTGAAGTTGATGCACTGTTTTTTTTTCATGTTGGCTTAATGATCTTTCTAAAGAGGAAAGGTAAGCAACTGTCACATCTACAGGTGTAAAGGAATATTGAATACAGGAGTCTGTTATAAACCCAAATTATTACTATCACAAAGCCACATGACGTGATTTCAAGGCTTTTGAATATGTAAATAATGAAAATGGAAAAATATCAATCAATCAACATGACTCTATAATTAGTAAATTATGTAATGTGATAAAATGGTAAAAACAGACCCATCAATTGTCATTTTCAAAACTCAAACCACATATTATTTCAAATAAATACTTATATATAATACAAATACTTGTGTCATTTTGAGTGTTAGAAAATCCTTTTTATTCAATATCTTTGTGCTGTGATCATTTTTAATACAACTTGTTTCATTCATAATAGCTATTCAATGCATCTAAAGAAAATAGCATTGAAGGCAATTAAATTAGGTCCGATTGTATGTTCGTCCAGCTACATGTAGCAGCAAATAGATGAATTACTCTGTTGTGAAAACAAGCTTAGGTTTCACCAAGAACATTATGCTGAGAAAACTGATGAAATAAGACAGCTCATTCAGAGCTTTCAGTGGTCTGTAATGCTTTTTATCACAAATCAATTTTCACTTGACACCTCAAAGATAATGTATTGGTATTGTTTTAATGCCAATGTAGATGCCATTCAAAAAATGTGTCCTTTTTTCATAATCAAAAAATACTATTTGCATGTCCGCATCAACTGAATTCTTATTCTGTGCTAAATCTTTATTAACCTACATTTGCTATTGAAGAGCAAACCTGGCAGTCACGTTGAAGGCGATAGGCAAAGCTTTAACCATTCTCGTCACGCTGGTCTTTCAAGGGGCTCAGCCACTATCCACTCCTTCAGGAGTTAGGACTCCTTCTTCAAGGTAACTGTTCAAAGGCCATCCAGCCACTATGTTTATTTCATCCCAAGTGTGTGTGATAATGCCCAGCAACAAGTACTTCAAATGCAATCTTGCACAAATTGATAAGTTGTTTAATTTCTGTATTCCTCTCATTCTGTGACGTATTATTTGTTGGTGCTTGTCTACCAAACGTCATGTAATGTTTGTCATGGTGAAAAAACGATCTCCCAAATTACAACAAAATTATCAGTTTGAGAATTCAGGGAAAAGTCCTTTTGTGTTTTAATTGCTGCATTGGTTTTATATAAGTTCATTTTAGCCATTTCCTATAAAAGACAATCAACTCCGTATTGTTTAACGAAAAACACTTAAAATATAGAATGAGTTCATGCCCCTCTTGAAGATCAGGGTTGATGTCAGTGTATGTTGATGCGTATTCATAATTTGTATGTGAATGTCTATTTATTAGACACAGAACTGCTAAAGGAGTGATTTCCAGTTCCCTTTCTATAAGTTTAGGGTGAAAACACGTTTTATTTCTTGTCAACACTGAGTCCACAACAGAACTAAGATATTAAGTAAAACAATGGAAACAATAAAAACAACACATATATGACACAAAGGAAATGTCACTGATTTTTGGTCAAGCGGACAGCTCAGCAACACTTTAGCTATACACGGAATCGCATTGTATGTTCAAGCCCTTTTATCAAAGCCAGTGCAAGTAAAATGCCCGAGCTGCTTAATATCGTCAGGCAGTTACCACATTTTCCTCACCTCTGACCTGGGATTAGCTCTGGCTTAGCTCTCTGCTTGTGAGAGCATACAGTGAGCTAACATGTTGAATAATAATCCATGGGAGCTTTCGATTCTCAGACGATAATTGAGTATTGCATATTGTATGTATCTTAAAAAGAATTTGGCCCTGCCTAAACATGAAAAAAATGTTTGTACCATCAATGAAAAGTACGGAAATGCAGTGCTGGAAAAGTTACTGTTCGGTAGCCGGCCTTCCCCAAACCACTGCCAGACTCAGGTAATTCAATAAGGAGATACTAGTTTACAAGATTTAAAGATATTTACTAACATATGAACATAATATCAACTTGTGAAAGTGTCTTTGAAAAGACTCTTACGTCACAAAAGATTATGCAGGGGAATGAAAAAAGCTGAACATACAATTGGTAATCCCTCTGGTGAAAGACGTTGGGTGATGACATTATGATGAGGAGGAATATTATGCTCTAAGTCCCAGACTTCCCTGTGTCTGGAATATCTGGAGATTAATATAGCTTGGCACAGCCAATACCACTGACAGCAAAGAGACCGGTTTTAAACTTGTCAGTTAAGATGTGATTCTTCAATTGGAAATTCTGGAAACATCTGACGTCTTGACAAGAGCTTAACCCTCTTCATTTAACATCAGGTGGTGAATTTGGAAAATGTACAGAATAAATAGATAATGATACATGGAATTGAGACTTCTTACTGAATCTCTGCTTCATTTCATTTAGCAGAGTGATGGTTGTGTTTTCAGACAACCAAATTACCAATTGTAACAAAGATTACCAACAACAGCAAAAAATTATGTTGTTCTCTAATTATAACCAAGCCTCTTCTACAGCAATTATGTGAAAGAGCAGATAACATTTGATACTCACACATGCAATTGCCAAATTTCACTGCAATTCTTACAAGAAAACAAAGAAAATAAGATTATCATAAATCATTGGCTACTGTCGTAAGACCTTGATTTCATTTTTCTGATAGGATATTTTTGCTCTATTTTATGTGATTTGTAAATAAATCATCCTGTCTGTATGAATTTTTAATAATTGAGCTAAACAACATTCACCTGTTTAAATAGCCCCACCGTGGCTTGAAATGGGATAGTTACTAAAAACCATCCCTTCTCTTCTGTCCTTCACTTGCACTTTGACCCTCCACCAAAAAAAGAACAAAACAGAAAAGCGAAAAAGCTAATATGCCGCTGTCCCTGTAGAGAGCCTTATCAAGGAGTACATACACAGCAATGAGATTCTAAATACAACAGACACACATAAACACAATGCAGCTAGATGAATGGCCTGGCCACGACACAATGGTGCTAAATTAAATCACTGATGTCAGACTCGGCAAAAGCCATCCCCTCCCACATCACTCACTCACACACGCAAGGGTTGACTAATGAGGACCTTTTTCTTTGCCTGTGTGATGTATTCAAGAACAGGCCATATTGGTTGGGCCTTTTGATGTGTATGGTCAATTTTAGTTCATTATGCAAATCAGAATTGTAACGATTGTTCTCAGGCTGCCCGCGTAGTGAATTAATAATTTACTTCCTGCTATTTTATTTAATAGCATCTTCATTTCCTTGCTGCACATTTGCTACTGTCCACCTAGGGCAGCCTACATGATAACAAATTAACACAGGTAAAGCTAATTACCATTTATTGTGAAAATGTTTTTATTGCTATAAACTTAGATGTATTAGGTGTTTGGGGGGAACTTTTCTTCCTTGGAACATATTTGACATCAGTTGAGAGCAGACATAACTATTACTTCCATCACTGCACCACTGTCCCTGCTGCAGGCAAGCACCGGTTAAAGATGAACATGTTTGCACACACCCAAAACAGGTGGCAATGTCAGTGTCACTCAAGCATGAGAAGCCTCAACTGAGCTTGTCAAGGCTTTTACTTGCACTGGTGACCTTACAAACACACACAGCTGCACTGAAGTTCCCAACTCAACTGAGTAAGGGAAACATAACCATTAAAAAACCTGCCCATGGGTAGAACATTATTGATGCTGGTCCCATGGATCCCAGCCTGTCAGATGTAGTGAATCATAATAAGGACCACTTATGATGTGCATCTAGAACCACATTTTTGTAGAAGTTATTGTTGTTTTAAGGGCAGAAGGATTTTTCGTTGTCGTTGTTGCAAGTCCAATTTGGTCTCAGGCAAGAGTGATAAAAAAAAGGAAAATTACCATGCAATGATCTAGCATTCTATGTGGGTCTTCGATGCTAGATTGGACCTGTCCATGCAACATACTTCATTGGTATGGCCAATGGCACTTTTCATAATGGCACTATTCTCAACACATTGTAAAATGAAATGAACGTATACTCTTTACAAAAGTTAATTATTTTCCATAGATCAAGTTATTGAGCTGAAATTAAATCACAAACATACACGCTTTACCCTCCCTACTCTGCCTGAATATGCAACGGCAATTAAAACAAAACTCTCAGAATAGAAAGGTCACACATGAATTAAAAGTAGCTGGGAAAAATTACTTTTTAACGATTAAAAGTGTGTTGCTATTAATTAGTGACATCTTTTAATGGCTTTTACTTGTAATGTGATTTTGATGTGCAAAGTAGCAAACAATACAGTGTCTAGTCTTATGCCTATGATTTTGATAGCAGAGGTTTTTGATTGCAAAAAGCTTAGTAGCTCACTTTGACTCATTGTCTCTGTGTGCCGTTTCAAAGGAAATTCACGACCAACAGATCATACAGTTAAAGCATTATGGTTAATGTACTTGGGTGCACTTCTGGTCATCTATCCTGACACGCTCCCAGCCTGACTTCGTTCTGTTGCAAATGTCGTGTTTGTGAGTTACATTAAGTTTTGCATATGTATTCTTCCTTTAATCAGTTTTAAATCAGTTTATTTGTGTATATTTGGATGAAAAACAAAGATGGTTTAACACCGTCACAGAGAGAATTTAAATATTTATGTGGGATGGAAAGACAGTGGGATGAACACGCTGATAAATTACAACATTATAATATTTACAACATTTGAAGTACCAACATGTTGGACAATTATGGAACGAGAAGGACAACGGCTGGTCTGTGGCAGAAAATCCTCAACACATAACCTTGACATGTTACATGACTGCAACACAAGCAGAATGTTTCATCTGACATACACACTTTATATTATTGTATGCAATTTATATCTCTTCATCTTCAAAAATATTCCACAGACACTGACCAGTATTTGATAAATAGAATAAACCACAGTGATAGCATTACCCCATGCACCCAAGCAACATTCTTAGACATTAGATTGTCCTTTGATACATGATGTGTTGTGTAAAACAATTATGGCCATGTCAGTGGGAGTATCCAAGGTCACAGGGGCCTTTCTCCAACAAAACCTGTCTGCCATAAAGAATCAGCCCCGCATGAAGTCATACATACAGCGGTGGAAGATTCTATATTTTAAACGGGAGGTGAAAATGACAGGTTAAAGTGTGAGCAGGAAAACAGCCATCAGCATGGTAGATAAATGCATTGCTTGCTCAGCTGTCTGCTTATTTTACAAGGCATTTGGTGTGCACACACATAGAGTCCATACATTATTCCGCCGAATGGTCTTTGTTTTTCTCTGATAAATGTTTATTCGCTCTTCGATACGTTTGTTTGATCCTCCTTCCACCCTCCTGTCTGGCAATACGCTATTAATATTTTTGCTTTCCTTCGGAATGGCCTTTAACATGGTTATCGCACACATACGGAAGCTACAGAAGCCCACGTCCCTGTATTTCTCCTCTTCATCATAGCCATCACAGCCCTGCATCATCCCAGCATCACCAGGTGCAGTGGAGCAAAACCTTGCGTGTGCGTGAGGGAGAGCGAAGGGAGGGAGGGGCGTTGTCGCTGGGGGCAAATGAAAAGAGGAGAGAGAGGGAAACTGTGGGGCAAGGTGGCGGGATTTGTGCTACTGGAGCTTTTGCTTTGTCAGACATGCGCAAGAGCAGAAGCACAACCGCTGCGCCGCGTTTCCGCCTTGTCTGAGCGGCGCACGGAGGCGAAAGGGGAGGGGACCCGAGACGAAGAGCAACCCAGACGCAGTGGGGCAGCAGCGACGAGTCCGAGCGAAACACGCCGATATCTCCGCCTCGTCTTGAAACACGCCGAGAAGCGACCGGTGCGATGCGCGGCACTGCCTTCCAGGATGGAGACAGCGCTATGAGAGACGCACTAAAATGTGAGATTTACACAGGGAATTAGAAGAGAGCGTGTGCATGAGCGAGAGAAAGTGGCAACCCCCCTTTATCCTGTGCGGGTGATCTCAATTCTGTGCGCTGCGGTGTGAAAATGAAGAAGTTCAACATCAGGAAGGTGCTGGACGGCTTGAAAGAGGTGTCCTCCTCGGCCCCGTCCGTCCAAGTGGGGCCACAGGAGAACCATCTGATCCAGGAGACCCTCCAGTCCGACCATTTCCAGCTCTGTAAGGTGGGCGAGACTAATGATTTTATTCTTAACTATAAGCTCCTCTTGTCGTCCCCCCCCCTTAATTTTGCACTGCACTTATCCGATCTCAGGACACAGCCTGCCAGCTGCTCGCAACAGATTAATTGTGGGACATTTTACCGTGTCGTCCACCCCAAACTATAGCCAGCACCTGCTGGTTGAAGTTTTTTTTTTCATCATTTGGTTTCTTCTCATTTAAATATAAGCTCTTGTAAGCGCTGTCCAAACCAAGGCATATGCACCTTCAATGCGCATAACATTCCTCTATAGCGAGTGCGCTCTGTTGCCGGGACAATAAGCATCCCAAGTTCATTTGATGATGCTATTTCTGTCATATTTTTTTTCCCACATTTTCACAGTAATCCTTTTCATTTTGGGTCTTATCTAGATGGTGCTATCCTCCGTGAAAACGGCATCGTTTTCTGTATGTGCGTTTGGCATGAACTGTCACAGCGAGGGGTTGGGCCAATCTCATTCCCTCTTGCATAATCAGCTTGGTTTGGATTAGCTTTGTGGTTGATGTTTGATCGGTGTGTGTATTTCCCCTTTACATTGTCTTTTCCATGCAATGCCCCCCCCCCCCGTTCCCCTTTCTCTCTCTTTCTCTCCTTTTCTCTCACACACACATAGACACACAACATACTTTACCCCAGATCATTTGATCCATTGGGGACTGATGGCGCCTGAAGTGGGTGTTTGAAAAAAGGTTAGTGCTCTACTCCATGAATTGGCTACAACAATGGATGGGGGTAATAATCCCTCATGCAATTTACATGCAGTGCATTTGTAATCTGACCCCTTATCATCTTAAAGCCAAATTTCCCCAAGTGTATCCTGATAGACCAGTGTTGCCCTATTATAAACGCCTTGCATTGATTTGACCTTATCTTACTGAATTGAGACAGAAGTTTTCATGCATTCATGCCGATTAATGCATGGGTACACAATTGCAAAATTCCCTTTATTTATTGCTGTTTTTTAATTACTAGTGTCACAGTACAGAATGGTGAAGCTTGAGACTGGGATATTTTCACATTCATCAAAGGACAAACATATTTTGTGATTTTTCAGGAGAAATCATATTTTCAAAGCATTATTTGTGACACAGCAATCTTGGACCAATTTTCCAGAGATACAAGTATGAGACATAGACCAAAGTCTTCAGGTCAGAGACACTATGAATGGGCTTTATGCTGATTTTATTAAACACAAAATCCACCAGCTCAGTTGGTCACTTTGTAATGATTTGATATGTAAATTACTTTTCCCCTTTTAAGCCTATTAAATTATGCATTTCAGTGATTTCTTTCATAAGATAGTAAAGTCATAATACACTGTAAATTTATGAAGGTAATATTTAATATATTGATGATATTGGTGAGTCTATTTTTAAACTGAACTGAGAATTATTTTTTTCATGGGTTTTTGGTGCGGATGAACAGTGTTTTGAGTATTGACTCATCCCATGCAACAATTGCTTATATCTTATTTTACATGTGGAAATCTCTTTGTTCCAACACTGGCTGACAATCATGTTGAGACTGTTATCATATTAAAGTTGTGAAAAGTAACATATGAAAAGTTAATTTAAAGAATGCACTGCAGGACAGTGTGGTCTAGTGACTGCAAATGCCAGCAAAGGGATTTCAGATTTCATTTCCTCAACAGTTTAAATATGTCCATCAGCTGGCAGACATCAAACTTAAGTGAGCAAGACTTGAGCCTCCCTCTGGTACCTTGAGTGTTTACCTGGATGTAACTTGCTGTAGTGGTTCTTTGTAAGGGAGGCAGGTGTCTCTGCTGTACTGAGTGCTTCTTATGTAACATGCTTTAAGCTGTCTGCTACTGAGCAAACAAGTCTAATAGCACACTGCCAGCTCACTGATGCCATGAAGCAGGACTCACAAACATAAACATAGGTATATTCCAGTAGAAAAGGGTATTTATGGACTTCATGTTGCAGGGAGCAAGATAATAAGGCTGAGACTCTAAGAAAAAAGAGACACAAAGAGAAAAATCTCAAAATAGAGATGTTGTAATAAAAGGTTCTTAATTAGCGAAGCCAAATATCAGCGGATCAAAGAGAACAGGGAAAGTATTTGTTCTGCTTGTTTTGCCCTTATGTGCACACGTTAGGGATTTTTGCTTCATAACACCTCTCTTGCCCATCTGTGCCATTTTGTGTGTCAAAATAAGGTGTGTCGAATCCTTTTTACACAAAATACTCTTACTTCTGAAATGAAAAAACATATCTTCTCCTCTTACTGTGTATCCACCAGACTGTTCGTCATGGCTTCCCATACCAGCCCTCATCCATGGCTTTTGATCCTGTGCAGAAGATATTGGCCATTGGCACCCAGAGTGGAGCTCTCAGACTGTATCCTTTTCAGTTGTCATTTCGCTGCTAATGTTTGCTGTGACTTTCATCGGCTTCTTTGGGTTCCTGGTTCAGCGGAAGGCAGTGGCTGGTAAGTGAACAGCTACTAATTTACATTGCTGTACAAGTTCAGTATTTTTGGTTTTCATCCGCCATCAAGGGTTGGCAGTACCCATAAGGTCTGTGTGTTCAAATAAGTAAATGAAGAGGCCGCAATATGAATCTGCCTTGAAGCTAATTTTGAGCTACTTTTTTTTTTACACTGTGTAAAAAAAATAATGAGGTAATCTAAATCCTAATCAGTATATATCATCAAAACCTATTACTCCCCAGCTGTTATATATACATCTACTTCAATTTGTCTGTAGAAGTGAATCAGGGAATTAGCTTGCATTGACTTCTTTGCATTATAAAGAGGTTTGCACAAACGGAGACAACAGCTTGTGATGAAATGGCACTGCCGGGAGTCGTATAGCTTTAGAGAACGCCCGCGAGCTTTCCTGTGTCGGTCTGCCTTTACAGGTTCTCCATGTGTTCCCTTGCCTGTCCAACAACGTTTGCCAGCTCATTAGTGTGATGAAGAGCTGTCCGCTTCACTGTCCTGCGTACCCACCTGCTGGCTGCTATGACTCAGTCTTGTTCACCTGCTCTGGAAAGGTGAAGATATAAAGAGTCGCCCACGCAGGGATAGGAGGCTGAGCGAAGAAACTGTGGAACTTTGCTTATCAGACTGAAGGCAGTAGGAAGTATGATTCCTTATATAATTATTCGTTACTGTTTTGAAATGACTGCATGAGCTTCTTGACTTTACATTCATTAGAAACCTTTGAATTTCTTTCTTTAGCTTCCGTCAGTGTTGATGGTCGATTTTTTTTTTATTTTTTTATTTACTGGTCAGATGGAATACCTGCCCCGAGGAGAATTATGTCAGTGGTGATGGGAACTGCATGAGTTAAGTGAAGCTTATATCTTGCTGGCTGGTGCGCCACCCATCTAAGCTCCAAAGCTGTATGCATGACAATGATGAAGTCTGTAAGCAATCTGCTCATAGATCAAAACACCCTCCCCTTTGTACTACCCTTGGTTTATGTTGAATAATTTTGTGTGATGATTCCTGCTAGCTGAACTTTTGAAAGTGAACAGAGGAAATGTTTTTCGAGTTCGAATTCTTTGGATCAGGCATAGTGTTTGGCCTGTCTGTCATTGGGGGTCTTATCTTTTTATCTTATAGCAACAATACCAACACAGTTGAATGTGCCATAACGGAGGTTTGATTGTTTTTTTTTCAGGATACTGTGGTACAGCTTGCTGGTTTGGATGGTTTCAAATGCTTTCTTAAAAGTTTTGAAAAGTTACAGGCAGCCTTATATGAAGGCTCTACTTGATACTTATGGAAGGATGTACATTTTTTCTACGTTCTATGAATGCTCGTGTATCTTTGTTTGCCTGGCTATACTGTATGGATGTTTTGCTTCATTTCTCGTTGAGTAGTAAAGCAAATGGCAGATGAAGGGCCTCGGCGTGGCATCATGGCTGAGCACTCACAGTGACAGCACGAACAAGAAGTGTGTATGGATACATGCTGGAGTCAGCGTGTGTAAATATGTGTATTTGTGTGGGTGAATTCTTTAAGGAGATGGTCGACCCCTTCAAGCCATGAAGCCTGTCACTTTGTGAGAGCCCCTAAATCTGTATCATGTTGGATCCTGCCCAATAACTCTGATCATACCTCCCGTCTGGGAAGATGACGATGTCCCTATGGTATTGTCTGGAGGCATCAAAGAGGACACAGAGAAGAGGTTGGTGAATATACAAACAGAGAAAACAGTGATAAAACTAGGGACACTGGAGAAAGGGAAATAGATTGGAGAAAGAGAGAGAGAGGTTATACCCTGATTGTGGACCTAATGGCCAGGAATAGAGTTGTTATTGATGTTTCTGTGCAAATGCTTTGAGACATATATGCCCAGGTAAACACATGTACACACATACAAACACAACAACTGTAGGAGCTTAAAGTTTCTCTCTGGAAAAAAAATGCTTTCAGTTAAGTTTAAACTTTAGATATCATTGTTTACATTGACTGACACTACACATACGATAAAACACTCAGAATTTGTCCGCTCCTTTGCAACAGAGATGATTCTGTAAACATGCTACAAGGATTTTTGACAGCACAGTTGATTTTGTAGTGAAGTCTTGTCAAATATTCACCCCACAAATGCGTAAAAACTCAAACTTCCATGTGACAAAAATGTTAAAGACAAAGTTCAATATTCAGATAGCAGATGTCTGCCTGCAAACAAGGAAGCTTGCGAAATAAAAGAAGAATAATTGCTTCTATGATGGACATTTTTGAAAAGGGAAATAGAAGATGGTGGGAAGATGTAATATTTAAGGTCCTTCATTGTTGTAATTATTGTCTGTTTTGCCAGACACTGGTAAGTATTTTTACACTAGTCCTGAACACATTGTAGAGATTCTAGAGATTCACTAAAATACACAACTACTGATTTGTTAATTAAAAAAAAGTCAAAACCAACAGTCTTAGCTATAAGCGTTATGCACTGGTCATTCAAAATTATTGTAACTAGTTGTTAACCTTTAGTTTTAATATCATGAACAAAAAATGTATTTGCAAAATCTTTGAAGGAACGTTTTTTGTAAATGTTTATACAAGTTAACAAAATATCACGGCACGCAACGAAAAACAGTAGTGAAAGAAAAACATTTCTGAAATGAAAAGAATAAGATTTTTTTTTAAATGGCTAACATCATTCATTATTTTGAAAATCACAGAAAATGACCTGAATGAAAACCACAAATATTTTAGGTCGCAACAACAATGTTAAATGAAAACTTCAGCCATTCACTCAAAGAGATCGGGTTTCTATGTAAACCTTTTTTTTGATAAACTGCTACATGAACAAGCTGCAGGGTTTTATGGTCTTCCCTGTCCATATCCTGTTACTCTGCTTTCAGTCTACACCAAGACTTTCTGTTCCCTCTTAGAGACTCTCCTCTTTTCCTTACATCTTTACTCTGTCGTGATAGATCATGAAAGGTTACAAACAACATCATGAAAGCGTTTTATTTTTGGACTGGATTATATTTAGTTTTGGGATAGAGGTTTTGTGATATGTTGTTAGCTTGTACGAAAGAAGTAATCATCATGTGGGTAGAATTAGAAAACCTTTTTTTCCCAGGTATCACTATCACTTATTCAAGGGATATGAGATATTGTACTACAAATTTAGTAAAATACTTTGTTAACTTGGCATTAGCTAATTCTTGCTGGTTAGTATCAAGGAAGTGGCATTTGTTAGTAAATCTTTCGTGTGTTTTCTGGTGGTCTCCAGATGAATGTGTGTCTTAGCGTTGACTTAACTCTCAGGAGACTTGCCTCTTTACTGCTGGTGGCGAGAAAAGATGGCAGCACTATAACTCAGAGACTCCCTGTGAGCCACCAAGATGCAGATCGATAGATCAAATTGACACTCTGTGCTCCACCAGATTATCTCATCGGCAGGCGTAGGACATCATGGGACTCACACATACAAATTGGGGCAGATACACACTTGCACACAGATTTGTTATTTCAGGAGGTATGTGACAGACACGCAAGAATAATGGGAGCCTGCTTTGATATATGTGAGTGAGCACACACATGGAAATACTGTCTGTTTACTGACATACACAGAAACGAATAAAGTTTGCATATACAGGCCAACACCAGTGTACATGTTTGCAGAGACTTTGTTCTCACACTCACAAACGCACAGTAATTGTTGTGACTGTTGATTGCCACGGAGCTTTTCTTTGTAACATAGACTGACTTTAACCTTTCTTGGTCATTGATCATGTGATTCTTGGGGTAACTCTGGTACTCTCAATGGTACAAGTTCTGGGATTTGATTGAAACTATTACAACAAATAGTAACCAAAAGTTCAGCATTGCATTATTTAAAATACATTCTAAACTCAAACGCTTGTTTCTGAATCTATTATTTCTTTATCTGTTCTTCATCTGATTTGTGCAATCTCTATCATTTCAGTCTTCTTTCCATTGGTATTCTTTTCAAGTAATTTTTAAAGGTGCCTCTACATTGGCGACCAGGCATGGATATAGCACATACTGGTAGTTCAGTTTTGAAGCTTGCCATCAGTGACCCATACTGTGTATGGGTGAACTCCCTTATTCTGTATACTGTTTGGTGACAACATAAATCATCAGCTTTAGAAACACATCACTGTTTTCACAAGTCTCGTTGAAAAATATAGATAATATAATCCAATTTGAAATCTCGCCAGTGACACTTTCGCCTGTGATATTGATATTTTTTTACGACTGCAACGTGAGTCACTGTGAGAAATGCAATTTCAATCCTCTGTATGTACACAGATATGAAAGTATCGACAATAAAGTTTACCTTGACGTTAACTTTGTTCTATTCTGAGTGAATTAAAAGCAACAATGACTCTTGCCAATCCTAATAAAGGCCAATATACCATGGTAGGGTTAGAGCACTGATTTTAGTAAGATTGTCATTCAAAGACTACAGAAAACTAACTTTGCAGTTAAGGTGGTGCTGAAAGCAAACCAGGCTTTCATTTTAGCAAACAATGAAAATAAGCTGTGTTCTCTCAAAAAAGGCCAGACAATACATTGACATAAGCGAGAAATAAATGAATAAAAGAAAAATCAAATGTTTGCAGTTCGTGACAATAAAGTTGGAAGACCGTAACTGGATAGTGAATGCCATCGGTCCATCCATCGTCTGCCACTTATCCTGCACGGGGAATGCTGGAGCCTATCCTAGCTGTCATCAGGCGAGAGGCGGGGTACACCCTAGACTGTTGGCCAGTCAATCGCAGGGCCACATATATAGACAGACAACCATTCACTCACTAACTCATTCGGGGCAATTTCCCCAATTTTTTCCAATAAAGCTGCTGCATGTTTTTGGACTGAGGAAGGAAACCGGAGAACCCACGCAGACACGGGGAGAACATGCAAACTCCACACAGAAAGGTCCCCTCGTCCGAATCAAACCACTGTCCTTCGTGCTGTGAGGCCAAAGTGCTAACTACTGCGCCACCATGCCGCCCAGATAGTGAATGCATCTCTCAAAATTAATAAAATAAATATAGATGTTTAAATTCGATACGAAGATGCTGTACTTTTTTTGTTTGATAAAAAAATCCATATTCACGCTTGTTTTGAGGTATTATGGAAAACTATTACTGAGTCAGCCCAGCATCTGTTAATAGTTTAGCTAGCTGTAGCATGTGGAGGAGAAAGGATTGGGGGGGAGAGCTATCGCAAAATGAAGAGGGTTTAGTAACTCATCCAGACTGACCCCCTTTTACTTGTTGGAATAAGGATTGCAGAGAAGACAGAAAACAGAACAGTTTGAAATTAATTTACCCAATTGCATCTCAGGATGGACCAAAGTGAATGTGTACTTGAATTTGTCTGCTTACGTCTACCAGATATCTTAAAATATTTACCAAAGAGCTGCAGAGATATTGCTTTCAGATCAGTTAGATGCAAATCTTTTTATGTTTATCGGAACTAAAAGCCTACATCTATGGATTCAAGCAGAGTAGTAAAGTTCCCTCAATCATACCCTTGTGCGTGACGTTTCATTTTTTAATGTGCTTTCTGACTGCAACAATGTAATTGAGTCATCTCTCTGTCCAATATCCTGACAGTATGTCCAACTTAAGTCCTTTAACTTTGACAAGCATACTCTCGGTTTTGGAAAATAAAAGTTTTTCTGCAATGTTGCGTCTCTTCAATATCTTAATGCACCTTCAAGTCCAGCTTTAAGTATCTTACATCCTCTTTCTTATTTCTAGTTGTCCTGTCTGTCTCGAAATGACAGATGGATGTTTTGTTATGACTTTTGACTCTGACGAAAAACTATGCTTTTCTCGTTCACCTAATGGGGCTGTTTTTAGTCTCATACACAAAGGTAGACATGTAAAGTGAGTGTGGTAACTGAAGAAGAAAAGGCAGTATAAATTATTTCTGCTCTTTTAAAGTATATTTAGACTTTTAAAAGGAAGAGAATGATTGGGGACAGATTTGTACACATACGCTCTACAGAGGCTGTGCTTACACTACTGCTTGAATTTGTACTGTCAGTGGATAGATGAAGCTACATTGTTTTGACCAGGCAAATTGCATACTGTTTTCTGCTGAAGGACTGCTTGTCATAATGTTTTGATAAGTTAATTAGGATTTCCTCTTTGAGGATGAAATAACTAGAACCCCTTACAAACTTATCATAATGCTGATATTTTTACCCACCTTAGATCGCAACAGGATATTCAATATTAAAAAAAAAAAAAAAAGAAACAAAAAATTGCTGAATGATAAGGATGATAGGGTTGTGTTAGAAGTCATTGATGCAATTATACACATACACTCTACTGAGGCTGTACTTACACTACTGCTTGAATTTGTACTGTCAGTGGATAGATGAAGCTACATTGTTTTGACCAGGCAAATTGCATACTGTTTTCCGCTAAAGGACTGCTTGTCACAATGTTTTGATAAGTTAATTAGGATTTCCTCTATGAGGATGAAATAAGTAGAACCACTTTCAAACTTATCATAATGCTGATATTTTTACCCACCTTAAATCGCACCAGGATATTCAATATTAAAAAACAACAAAAAAGAAACAAAAAATTGCTGAATGATAAGGATGATAGGGTTGTGTTAGAAGTCATTGATGCAATTATACACATACACTCTGGAGTAAGAGATAGACCAGACACTGAATTGTTCTCTGCTATGTGCAGGTGGATTGTCTGAATGGCTAGATTGGTTAATATGGAATTTTCATAGCCAGGAAATCTGCAGCACTTTCAGAATGGCTGGTTCGCTTCCTAGGTGATTTATAAAGAGCAGGGGTCTTCGATTACACTTCGTTGATCACTGCACTGGTTAGTTGTTAAATGATAGGAGTAAAAACCCAGTACTTACTTAGTTTTTATTTATATTTGGTTTTTGCTTGTCATTGTACAACTCCACATTAGCTTTGCAATTCAATAAGATGAGTCTTTGATTCGTAAAGATTATTAAACTGTGCAGAAATGTAGTGGGTTGTACCTCCCAAGCTCATCAGAAAAACTGACTATGGCAGTTTTAATCTTGCCTTGAAAGATGTGTTCATTCATTTTTTCCCCCATTTTTTAAATAGATTAGCAAATGTAATCAATGGTAGCCCAGGTAATCAGATGCCACATCCATCAGAATTCATCAAATACACTTTCCATCCCAACATAAATATGCGGCTCATGATTTTCGCGTTATTAAATTATATTAAGAAAAACTGACAAAATTTTCAAAGCATGTAGCGGTAACTACATTACTGACAAAGATACTTTGTGGGACAGCAACATTGATGTGGAGCTTGGAAACTTATTATATGAACAAAGTTGAAGCTTTGATATTTAGCTAAAAATATTTGATAATATTGGTTTACTTAGATTTTGCATAACTGACCAAGGTTACAATATTGCCTCAAGGGTAGATTCCATAAGGAACTTGTACAATTATGTCAGCATCACCAGCCAATTTTTTTGGGGACCCTGTGATAAAGGAAAAATAAGTCAAATTCTTTGGTGTAAGTAACAAAGGATTATCTTATGTGTAAACTGGAGTTTTCAAAAAATGGGAGGAAAGGTATAATGCTGATGTTGAGATTATTTGTGATTTCAACTGCAACTTGTCCTGGTAATCAAATTAGTGGAAACATTTTCTGTACTCTTTAGCTTTTGCAGATGTGAAATAGGCCGTTAGTGGTTTATGATCTATGACAAATGCTTTGTCAGCATCAATGTCCACTTATGTGGACGAAATACCCTCTGTATTTATTTGTTCTTATAATAGTTTAGTTCAATATTCTCTATGCTGTAACAGGACTCTCATGTCGAAAGGGTCTGAGCACTGTCTAGTCCCCTCACCGCAAAAGTCCTTTATCATCAAGAGTCAAGTTTCCTAATAGACGTGTCTGTATACTCTGGACTTGGCAAAGCATTTATTAGAACTGTTGGCCGATCATTGATTTCAAATTGTGGTTGATTTTGTAAGTATAAGGGTTCCATTATCAACAGACTATCTTCAGGTCCCTGAAGATTCAATGTTAGTGTTACATGTCAAAACACACGAACAGTGATTTATTCGTCAGAAGCATAATGTGTAAACTTCTAACTTTCTATAGGTAAGTCTTTATTGCCTGGGCATCTTTAATTGTTACTGTTCTTGCAAATTGAACTGTGTGTGTGCAAATAGCTTTTGCCTTTGTAATGACATTAATATACCTATGTCATAAGCCATCCTGTAAATTTAGTGTCTACATAAAATGTCATCATCACCATGCAGCTAACCATACATGGCAGCTGCAGAGATCAGGCTGTATGAGATCCATTTCATTACATTTTGAGGTTGAATGAGAATGTTATGTCATTCAATTACCTTCAGTATTTGCTGCGTGTGCTCAGAGTTTGTTGAGAGGGGACATCTGTTCCATAAGTATGTTTTCAGCCACAGGTTTGGGAATGGATGCTATCTTCTCTCCTGCTGAGTCAGGATAGATCAGAGGAAAATCACTGCATGATGACAAATTGAAGCATTTTTATGTGCTCTGATCTAATTTATTCTATATACTAGAATCCCACTCAGGCAACTTATGGGCTTGAAACAAACACATTTTGATTCTTGTTTTTGCAAAAAAAAAAAATTCTCATGCTGACATGAGGTGATTTTGTTTGACATTGCTGTTAAGGTGTGAAGGTGCGGCAGAGTTGAATCCAACTCATGTTGTCAGGTCAGCAAGGTCCCTGTGGTGCGTGCAAAGGAACTGGCATACAAAATGCTGTGAAGCACAAATATTTTTGTACCCCCCCTTTACTTCCTGTCCTTCATGGTTGACTTTTCAGGTCTTCATTAGGCCACACTGTTAGAATAACTGAAAAATTCCTTTGTCTTTCTATATATATTCTTCTGCTGCCAGTTTCTTTCACAGAATGGTGCTTTTTCCTACTTTCTCAATCTTCTCACTTTTCCTTATATTGTTGGTTTTTGATTGTAGGTCTTTTAGAGGGGATTTGATACAGTTTCTGTAGACTTCGAGTTCACATTCAGAGGCACATTATTTCTCTGCAGCTGCTCATTTTCTTTTACATAGTATCAGTACACAGTGTTCTCTGTATTTTACAGCGACAAAATATAGATGTTTTTTTTCCAACCAAAAATCTAATTCGGAAGGTTGTTGCACTGGGTTGCAGGTGATGTATGTGAATGTGTGTATGTAATACGTAGGATATAGTATGCATTAAAACATGAAAATGCAATTGGGATTCAAGTAAAATATGTAGTTTCTTTAGCCTGATTTAGTATTTGGCCTGCCATCAAATTAGTAAACTTTAATATCAAAGAAGTTACAGTATATACATTGAATTGGATCTTTAGCTCTGGAAATAAAACCACAAAGACAGAGCGTAAACTATATTGTATTTTATAGTTCATCATTTTGACGTTCAATATCTTTTCCCTTTTTACCAGTGAAAAAAAGAGGTCCAACTTATTTTTTCAGCCTTAGCTCTACATAGTCAACTGTGCAGGTAATTCATCACTTCTTATTTATGAATAGGATTCCACAATCTCCAGGTTGTTTAACCTGATAAGAGCAACAAGACTAGCAGCCTGTAGACAAAACAGTTGAAGTAAGTATTGATCGTGGAGTATTTGAATGTCACACATATGCATGCGGATTGGCTTCCCTCTCACATTCTAGAATTCCAGTCATGATGAGTCCTAAAGACCAGCCATTAGTTTTTATACAATAAAAAATGGGGTCAATGGTTCTATTTATTGTCATCTAGTTTTACTAATACCATATCTATGCTTAGAAAACTCAAAACAGGCAATAATGATTTTCTTACGAATCTTTCTTTATCTTATATTGTCTTTTTACAAGCTTCCAGCCAACATACAGCAACTCAATGAAACACAATTTAAAATCTTGGTCCCATTTATGAAAAAACAATCAAATGAATTGTCTCGTAAAAATGCTGATTGAATCAATCATTATTCATTTTTTTTTCAGAATTGACCAGTTTGTTTGGTTTTTATTCAACATTAACTTTATCAATTTGTTACTGTGTAATTAGTCTGTGAAAAGCTTAATTACCGTGTGCCTTTGCACTATTACTTCAGAACTGAACCATTTTTTTTCCTCATTATAATATTGTTGATTTTCCTCCAGTCTCATTATTTTTTTGATGCTCCTCAATTATTTTTAAAGTCTCATTTGTACAGTGAAGTCAAGTTATTGAGGATACTAATAACAATATTATTACTAAGTTGTATTATTTGTCATATTACTGATAATTCAGGAGAGAGCGTGAGGAATGTCTGGTTTATCAACTGTGAGCACCCAATGGCTATGAGCTTTGTAAATGAGTGGATGCGACCTCCATAAAGCCGCAGGACTGTTAGTCTGACTGGTTTTCAGTACATTCTTACAGACACAGGACGTAAGAAGATAGAGCGTCCCAAATCGATGAGATCTTTTGAAATATCCTGTGACGGCATTTTTATGTCATGAGATACGTGTGTGCCACATTCTTTTTTCAGTGATGTAGTTACGAATGATTTTTGCTCTATTATTTCACGTGCTTTGACAAAGAGGTAGGTTATTGTTTACAGGTGAACAGTAAACATGGTTCTACAATTATTCACGATGTCATATTACACAACTCAAGTCTGACTGCTTTCATTTCATGATGTTTTACCTTCTTTGCTAAAGGGTCATTTTGTATATTCTACTTACTCATCAACACACCAGGTTGGAGAAAAAGAGTTTCTCTGTCAGCCTAGACAGCCTGCATGGCCTTGTGGGTAATGGTGCTTTCAGGCGTATTAAAGAGTTATGAAATACTTTACTTGTTACAGTACCTTAAGCAAAGATTAGGACTGCCATATTTACTAAACATTCTACTTACTGCTGTATCATGACGATGAGCTTTTTTCTTTTTAGTTTCTATATACCAGCTAAAGTAAACCCCAACATTTTTCTACAGAAAAGGTGTTGACTTTAAACTTAGCAAACAAAAGTAGCGTTACAGTTGAGACCATTTTGTATCGTGAAACATCCCCCTTGAGCTCTCGATGTCTCTATGTATATGTTGACATGGGAAATTACCATCAAAGTGTCGTTGACTGACTACATTCAATGAGAGCCAGTGCCTTTGTGGGCATTGTTGGCAATCGTGTAAAGTCTTTAATTTTGTCTAAGGGAGGAAAAAGCAGTTTAAAAATACCAGGGACTGATCTTTTCTATAGTGGAACTACAGATTTTTTCTGGTGTATTTGCCAGCAAGAAAGAGGCATGGGCCAAATTTGAAATGGTTGGTGATTCAATTGAATTGATATGAGGATTTTTAATGGGAATAGGAATAGCCTTCTAGGCTTAACAGCAGTGGATAATTCAGGATACCATAATTAAGTCAGGGTTATCCATTCTTTGAGAAAATGTTGATAGTTCAACCAGAATGAAAGCTATTTACACACACTCCCTTTTCAATTTACAACAGAGGGTCCTCAAAGAAAAAGATGTAAAGGTCATACAGATTTGTAAACCCATTCAAGTCTTTTTTTCATACTGTCATTACTAGTTGTGATGTAACAACTCTATTGGTCTTAGAACAAAGAGTTGTTACAATGAATTGTGCCGTTACAGAAACTGGCTGTTTCATACATTGACAGGAAAATTAGAAATCAAATATGCACATGGAATCATGTACAATGTAAAGTAATAGAAGGTAAGTTTGGATCAACCTAAAATGCAATTGAACCTATTCTATGAATCGGCAATAGGTAACATTTAAAAAAAAAAAAAATCATATTCCCACCGCTGCGACTGAGGACAAGGAAGTGATAGTCGATGTAAAGTTGTTAAGGAACATTTTTGTTCATGAAAAAACATCTTCAGGTGTTCCTTTATCTCATCACTGTGTTTTTCTGTTCGTATTCTGTGTTGAAGCCACAAATTATGACTTTTTGTGTAAATATTATACTCCCCATTGTGACTGTGACTGACTGCCCTTCTTGTGCCTATGGTGTTTCTGGATTTCACCTGCAACTGCTTAAGAAAGCTGTAAATATCCACTTACTGTATTAAGTTTCACTGCTGCCAGCCTAAAAAGATGGCATTTTGTAATGAACGTTGCCCGAGAATTGCCAATACCTTAGACACACTATTCAACTGAGGCAGAGTCTGCTCAAGATTTGGCACTTGCTTCCCCTGTCGATAAAGGCTATGCAAATCTTACTGTGTGCCTTCCTCCCCCCTAATGGTGGCTGCAAAGATATTTAGCCGCCCCCATGTTGTTTCTCTGTAGTCTGCCCTTTAGTATGCTGTCATGCTGATTGCCTGAAGCGAGGATGCACATGTGCTGTATGACGTGATGAGTAATGTTTTCAATGCCCTGCCACATGGTTGTCATGTACACAGCCCGACTCTTGCAGCCTGGTGATGTGTGTGATATTTATTAAAATGCTAATAGTCTGCTTATTTTCAACATGGGTGTCTGTGTGTGGCACACAACTGACTTTAGGACTGTTGGAATTTTTGTGTCACACTAAAGCATAATTTGGATTACGTTGCGATGGAGCAAAGGGTTTGGTGTTCAAGGTGGACAAGTGGGGAGCGGGGGAATGTTGAAAGTGACATCACAGGGCTGGAGGAGACGCAGGCAAAGGGGGGTCTGTGACAAATTATGGTCATTGTTGTTATGTTTTGTTATGGGCATCCTTGTTTCAAGTGATAGTGGAGTGGTAAATGTTCATTTGTCAGCAGTATGGAGGAATGTGTCTTTGTGTGTGTTCTATAAAACATTTTAAGACCTCCAGAATACCATCAAATTGCAAAGATAAACATGTAAGAGTGTGCAGTTATGACCTTGGTTTGTCTCATTAAGTGAGGCACAGGCTCAATCCCTGCCGCTTTCACAGCATAGGGAGCAACAAGAAGAATGGAGGGATACAATCACTGCATACTTAGAAAGTTGCATCTAAGTTTAGAAAAGTGAAGGGGAGGAAGAGAAATTAGCAAGAAAAAAGTGCACTGTGGGTGTTTCTGCATATGGAGTAGAGCCAGGACTTGCAGTCATTCAGCTGTGTGACTCAGAGCCCTGGTGCTGTGTAGGTTGAGTTTATAGAGATGGGAAAAGCAACAATTGACTCTTGACCTAATTGTAATAAAGCCACCAAACTCAGATCACAAGATGTTGCTTACCTTTAGTCAAACACCCCTATAATGAGCATCTTTTCTTTAAGCATTTTACTATTTTGTTTAATAACAGAGACAACCTTTAGTGGAAAGCTCAACTGCGCTACTTGTGTGTCATCTTTTTTTGTTTAGAAATGTTAAATCAAACTTTTTTGATAAGCCAGAAGTCCTCGCCATCTCTCAGACACCCGTAGAAGTAATTTATGAGGAGCAGGCTAAGCGAGGGGTGTCAGCGAGTAAGCCACAAGGCCCCCATTAAGCCTTGATTGGGGTCTATTGGACTCTCAACTGCTTGCCAGTATGCATGCTTCATGTTAGATGCAGGTTTCTGAGTTGATGGCACAATGAGAGAGGACAACTAGGAGTATATTAACCTTCTCTAGTACAGCTTCAGACCTGAAAATATTAGCACCCAGAGAGCTAGCACTCCAGAAACGCTTTCACCAAATTTTATATCACACACAATAAACTAGGAATTTACCATACCCAAATGGGAGACCAGACTGTATTGTCAGTAAGAGTCGTGGTATGACTCAACATTTGATCTTAGTCTTTGTTATAGGTTCCAAGTGTACCGATCAGCAGCTGGCCCTGGTGCTCATTTTTAGAAACTGTTGCTGCAGTGTCATGAATTTTTAATGGCTAAAGCCATTGCAACAAGCTCTTTTCTCTCTCCCTCTCTCTCTCTTTTCTTTTCCATGTGTATCTGTGTGTTTTTCCTTTTATAGGTATGTTTGACCTATATTTATGGTTTGCATGTAGTTAGGTACATATGGCATAGGGTGAGTGCCAGTATTTGGGAGAATATTGGTTAGTTATGTGTGTTCTTGTACGTTTGCAAAAATGTTCCAGTCAGAGCAATGTGTGGACATGTATGAGTGTCTTTCCATTTCTACTTTGTTTGCTAATAGTGATAAGACACTGATTACATGTGGCAGCTTTGGCCGGAGACACACTCCCCTGAATCACTGTAGATAGATCAGTTGGGCTCATATTCTTTGGGGTCTGGGAATGTTTCTGTGGCCTAAATGTAATTTAGTCAAATTAAATTGACACTTTGCCATAGAAAATGACTTGCACAAAATAGATGTTGAAAATTAACAATACTTTGCATTCATATGTTTGCCCAGGATCTAAAGGATTTGTAGTTTTACTTTAGTTTGCTTTTGTGTTTTTGTGACTTATGTTTTCCGACTTGACCCTTTTATCAAACTTGGATCAAGTTCAAATAGTTTCTTAAACAGTTTTGAACTACACTTGCACTTGTTTTCTTAAAGGACAGAAATTGCCACAATGGAAATGTCTGCAGTGTTACAGGGGTTGGCTATTTTTAGGGCTGCTAAATTCTGGAAAGCACGGAAAAGAGATGTAGCTACCAAATATTGGTCCACTTAAATACTCTTGCTTTTAAGACCCCCATTCAGTTGTGGTGCTGAACAAGAAAAGTCTCTTTTTTTAGTTACATGTTTCCAATCTGAGATTCCACCAGTTAATGAACGGGGACAAAAGTTTATCTTGTGCATATACATCCAAAAGAGATCAGACAAGGTGCCGATAGAGATACAATGACAGAGATTGTACAAACATGAGGGGCGAAGGGATAACCGAGAGGATAAGTAACGGAGCAAGCAAGAAACTCCAATTTTGTTTCTATTCTGCTCTTTTCTTTGGCTTCTACAGTTCAGAGGTACTTTGCTTGAAATGAAGTAATGAAACAGAATTCATAATGGCCCATGCTCCTGCTCACTGCATGGCACTTTTGCACGAATATACATTAACACACGCACACAGAAGTATAGGCAGGGACAATCCTCTTGACTTATGTAACATTCTTTGTTTCGCGAAGCACTGATTCAAAACCCCTCCTCCCGAAGGCCTGAATATTGGTGTTTGAAGTGATTATGTTGGCCTGTCTCTCTTCCTTTTAACTAATCCCTGCTGCAGCAGAAATAAAACAACACAAAAACAGACATAAAAGTCATTTTTAAATTGCACAGATGGACACATGAGTCATCAGGATGCTGGCGATTAATTAGGTGTTTGTCTGCGTGGATTGAATTTTTTTTTTTTTATAAGTCTTTATTTTTGGCAGAGTATCACTTCTGAGGAGAGAAATTACTTAATCCAATCTAATGCATAATTATTCCATCCACCTCCAATCTGTGCTTCTGTCATCAGTAATTTACAGCATTGCATTTTAATGGTCTGATACTGCTTGTTCACAGACTGGCATTTTTACTCGCTTGAGGCACTTTTTACCTGAATTATGCGAATAATACAGTAGTTTTTGGTTGAGCACAAGTTTGAACATTTAATACATTTTTCAAGGGTTCAAAGGATGACTACTGCAGTGGCCTAATGATGGACACATGTGAGAGGCTATTACCTGCTTTTTTATGAACTGCTAAATTTGGAACTTTGACTGAAATCCACAGACTCCCTGGACATTTTTAGAGTGCAGCTGTTAATCAGCATAATGGACTGAAACTTTGATGAAGGACATCTTTCCTACTGACTTGCTTACCTGCTGCTGTCAAAGTACATGCATGTGTAGAGAGAGAAAAAGAGAGAAAAATGCAGATTTATCAGTGCATCTTTGTGTATGTTTGTTGGGATACCTGCCCCACACTTTTCCATTCATCAATGAGAAAAGGACAGAACACTGATTAATATTTCATTTGCTGCATGAAAGTCCTGGCAAGATGCCCGAACTTGTGTGTTTTTGGCAAAGTGACAACCACATAGTGTACCAGTGATGTCTAATTAATGCTATACTAGACCGAACAGAATCCATGCCAGCAGAGAGTGCTGTAAACATAACTCAGTCCATCAGACTGAATGCTTTAGATCTGTTATTTTGTCCAGTAGGTGTCAATTTTGTTTGTTTCAGAGTCTGACTCTTGGCCCAATTCTAAGTTCAGACATCGAAAGCACGACTGTGCATGCATGCCCAATCTTTGTATTTATTTATCTGTTTTAGAGTGCAAGTACAATTAATAGATAATTAAGAGGTTGAGTTGGAGGCTGAATTTAGGTCTCAGGGAGCATGGAAACTGTTTGTTTTTTAAGAAATATTTAGCTTATAGTATGAAATATCTCCCAAATTGATGGTGAATTCCAAATATGTATGCTGTACATTCACATTGTGTATTGAAATAATTCAATTTGATTCTTCCCCTTAGTATATTTGACAGATTCATATGCAATATTTATGGATGTATGGCTCCTCTCTACACTGGCCTGACCGTGTCATCTTATCATGCCTCCTACAGCTCTTCAAAATGGAGCCAGAACATCATTTTGTTGCAGCTCCAGAAAAATACAGGAATTGATGCCTTTGGCATTGATTGCAGGTTTTTCTTATACATGATTCTTTGGATGGTTAGGACTTTGAGACCAATTATACAAATTTGTTGTAAATTAAAAATAACAATGAAAGAAGTGAAAATTAGCCTATGGGGAGAGGAGGAGACCAAGTACTTGTTTTTCAATTTGTTACAACAGAAAAAAATCAGATTTGGTACTTTCGATGGCCCAGCTTCTTGTAACAGTGTAACAATAATATAGAAGCAATTAAGTTATTCTTTTTTTCTCCTCATTCAGAGGAAAGGGGCCATTATAAAACAATATGGTCATATTGATGCCTAACTACAAACCAAGTATAGGGTCCCACAAAGGTGGTAACAGTGCAGCGCATGGATATGCTGTCCAAATGTTTCCAGTGTGATTGCAATGCGAAATCGAACAGATCAGATTCAATATTTTTTGATGGTTCAACTGGCTAAAAAATTCTGAGTAACAATGATGACAAGTGACAGTTGAAACTAGCAATACAAATCAAATTCAACTACCCTAATTCATTGAATGTTTTCTTTATAGTGATTTGATTATCTTTACGTACTCACATCAATTTTATTCCGCCTTTATACATGACTTTCATGAATTTACTTGCAGCGGTGGTACCTCACTGGTACCTGTCTTCTACCTGAAAACGGTGCCTTGAGCTGCATTTGTTGGCTCAACATGAAACATAATAGAGGGCAACAGTGGCTAATCTGCTGTTGTCCTACCTTTGAAAAGATTTGTTTGATACCGGTGCCAGAGGGGGCATGTGTGTGCATTATGGAGCAAAGAAGGGGGGAGGGACCAGGAGAACACAAACATTCTCACACGCACACGTGCACTGTATTTGAAAAAAGCTACATCATATGAATGATTTAATTGTCTTTAGAGCTTTTAAAGGAGAGAGACACATACAACAACATGAATATGTTAGAAGGTCAAATGTTGTTACTGATGTCACAGTCTAATGAAACAGTCTTCTCCCTTCTATATTTACATGTGCCAAAAGTAACCAAAATATTTTATGGGGAACCATTTTAATTTCCTTAATTTTAATCTATTCATGACTTGTATCCACAACTTGTTTAAACTATGCATGCTGACACTTTAATTCTTGCCTTGAATCTATTCACAGCAACACTTTAACAAGTTTTCAGCCACTTGCGTAGATATTGTTGTTACTTCCTGTTCTGTTTAGTACCACAGCCTGTTGGGATATAATATAGACTTGTATAGTCCTTTAACAATCTTTGCATTACTATCAAAACTGACTTTAGTTTAGCTTCTGCCTTTCACTGTGATATAAAGGAGAAGTAGACTTTTTAACAGCATTTTTGCTGACTCAGACCAACTGTGATGCAGGGGTGTACCACGTCCAGTCAAAGTTTTTCTAAATACTATTTGGAAAATTTACTTTGTGTATTGTCCATCCTCTGTCTTTAATTTATCCAGCTGGACTCTTCCTCTTTCCTTTGTCTCATCCATTTATTTCTTTTTGTATACATCTCATTTTCTTTCCTACACTATGCATACGTTTGCAGAAGGGTATGGCCACAAGCCGTTCTGCTGACTCAGCATATGTTCCCCTATAGTTTATTCCTTTACTCCCTCAAAATTTCTGTCTATCTCACACAGACTCTTTTTTTACTCCCAGCTTACTTTCTTTATTATGCTTTAAATCCCTCTATTCAATAAATTGTAAAAACTCTTTTCTCAGTTTTGTTTTTTCACCTGCCTTATCCTGACCCCAGCTCCTCATTTCACCTCCTTTTGATGTGACTCTGCAGTATCTGTAAAGTCACTGAGTTATCCAAGATTTGATGGCATCATAGTTTATTAACACCCTACGACTGGGCAGTACTGGCAATGTTCCAGGAATAAGCAAATCCACACTATCTCTATAGCGTGGAGAGTGGGGGATGGGGCAGGGATTACACTATTTTTACTGTACATTATCTCTGAGGCCATCTTTACGCCACTGGCTCCAGCCTACATTAAAACATGGAAAATGTGCTGCAATAGGGAAGAGAGCTGGGATTCCACGACAGACAATGACATTACCTTTAATGTTTTAGCACGGTGTTTCGCTTTAATTTTTACTGGTCAATAAGAAAATAAAATAATTCTAATAATGCCTTGCATGAATGCTGAGTTTATCCAGTCACAAACTGATATTTCACAATGGTGGAAAGGTTGTTGGAAGAAACATCAGTGACAAAGTAATAAAGTCTTGATCAGTTTTTACTGGATGTCTAATGAAGTCTATATTTTGGTAAGTGTCAATAGGAGGTTATGCTTTATGAAAAACATTTCCTCATAAGATATTAGCAGGGACTTTTTATACATTTATAGTCTATTTTATATAGTTATAGTCCATTTAAGTGTTTCTTAAAACAAATAAATAAAATAAATGAAAAAAAACAGAAACAGGTTTCCAGTAAGTGTTTTATAGTAGTAGGCATAGCGATCATTTTAGGAGGCTCACTGAAATTATTTTATAACGTTGCTTAAGCTTTGCACCGCAAAAGTGTTGCTTTACTAAGACATTGTTAGGCCTAAATAGAATCTGTTAACAATTCATAATTAAATGTTGGTCACTGAATGCTATAATCAGAAAACATCATGAAGATTACTCTCCAGGAAATGGGGCCATAATGGGTGCCAGGGATGAGTGTATGAGTGCTTACAGTTTGCATTGCAATGCTTTCTGAGGTGAGAGTGTGGGAGCTGAGGCAACGACAAATGCTCAGTGGCCCCTTCACATTTTAACTATTTGTCTGTAGGATAAATGAAATGTGTCAGAGGGAGAGTATTTATACAATGTCTGTGTTACCCAAATGAATCATCCCATTGTGACTAGCGGTTCTCTGTGCCTGTGGAGAGGTTTTAGTTTTACAATTCTGCTCGCGTTTCACTAAAATTGCAAAGCAATGCTATATATACAGTACGTGTGTGTGTCAGTGTGTATATATATATATATATATATATATATATATATATATATATATATATATATATATATATATATATATATATGTGTGTGTGTGTGTTTTTGTATTTGTTTGTGTGTATACATTTACCTACATGTAAATACATAAATTATATAATACACAAATAGTAATAGTACTGTTTACAATTACATGACTGTTGCCACCAAAATACCCTTTGCAAGGAGAAATCATTCATTTTACAACTACAATGGGTGTTGTCCAATGCTCAGAGCTTGAAAGCTTGTTTCTTGAGCATTTTGCCTTGCAGGGTAGATCGCTATCTTGGTAGGATACCATCGCCATTGTTCCTGTTGTTGCTAAGTGACAGCTTGAATTGTTTTTAAACAAACAATAAATTGATAAACCAAGCCTAAACCTTGTCATCAGGGACCATGGGCAGAGCCAGCTCTTATTTGAGTCAAGCAAACCGTATTTCAGCATTGTAAATTGAATTCCTGTGTTGGCACAGATCATGCTTCCATACAAGGGCTAAAAAAGAGAACATGAGAAAAAAGTAGTTAATGTGTCCAATCATTTATTAATTGTTACACAAAAGGCATTTAGAGCTTACAAAATGGACATGAAAAAGCGCTTATTAAAAATGCAATGAAAAGCTCAATTGACTGATTTAAAAAAAGGATGTAAGTGCCTAGTTAAATTCATGTGAAAAAATTAGGGCACCCCATTCAATAATCATCTCTTTGTTATGACATGTTCACATAATGTCCAATCATGTTTTTATGCATTCCTATAAAGGAAAAGGGATTTCATTGCAATTAAAACAAAAAATAACATAGTTTTACACACACACACACACACACACACACACACACACACACACACACACACACACACACACACACACACAAAAAAAAAAAAATGAACAAAAATGTGTATTTTAATGGGGGAAAAGTTAGGACACCCTACCCCCTAATAACTAGTGTTGCCCCCTTTGGCTGATATAACTTCAGTGAGACAGTTTTTGCAGCCTTTTAACAGTCTCTGACATCGATCAGAGGAACGTTTGCCCCACTCCTCAATGCAGAATTCTTTCAGCTGAGATATGTTTTAGGGGTTTCTTGCATGTACAGCCCGTTTCAAGTCACCCCACAGCATCTCAATGGGATTTAGATCAGGGCTTTGACTTGGCCATTCCAGGACTCTCCACTTCTTAGTTTTTAGCCAGTCCTTGGTGGAATTGCTGGTATGCTTTGGGTCCTTGTCATGTTGCAGTGTCTAGGTCCGCTTCAGCTTTACCTTTTTCACAGATGGTTTCACACGTTCTTCAAGCACCCTCTGATACACAGTAGAATTCATTATGGTTTCTATGATGGTGAGCTGGCCAGGTCCTGCTGCAGCAAAGCATTCCCAAACCAAGATACTGCCACCTCTGTACTTCACAGTTGGTATGAGGTTCTTTTCTTGGAAGGCTGTATTTCGTTTATGCCGAACACATCATCTGTTCAGGTGCTGCTCATCCGCCCAAAGAACATTATTCCAGAAGTCATGGTCTTTGTAAATGTTCTCTCTGGCAAACTTCAAACTGGCCTCAATGTTTTTCTTGGAGAGCAAAGGTTTCTTCTTTGCACACCTCCCATGAAAGTCAAACTTGTGTAGTCGCTGTCATGTGTAGTCGCTGTAGTCGAGTCATGCACTTCCAAATCCACCGTAGCCAGAGCTGTAGTTCTGTGTGTGATGACACTTTAGGATTTTTGATGAATTCTTTGAGCATCTTGCAGTTTGCCTTGGGGGTGAATTTGAAAACACCCATTCATTGGGGCTCTGCCTTTTTGGGCTGACTGGAGAGGAAGCTGGCACTTTATGTTCCCCGCTTCTCCGCCAGTGTTTTTGCTCTAATCTTAGGCATTTTCACGTTCATCGGCATCTCAACGCTTGTTTAGTTGAAATTGTCCCGTGGTTCGCGTTAAGGAGTTTTTGCTTACCTGCTGCGTCTGGGATCCAGAATATGCCGATCTGGTACCTTCCCCATGCCGAGGTGGCTTTTTACATCTCGAACGGCTTTGGCAAGGTATCATTGATCATCTAGCCAGAAGTTGAAAGTGACTTTTGGCCGTTTTTTTTTTTTTTTGACAGCTGACTATACTTGCTCTAACCTCGGGCAAGTGCTAACGCTAACTGTTGCTGGGCGTCCCAAGTCATGCTGAAATACACTATATCCCGGATTCTGGCGCATAACAACTTAGCTACCAACACGGACGTACGAGCCATCAAACACCTGGGATTACTCCGGACACGCAAATACATCCACAGAGGCTCTGGACGGTGGACTATTCTCTCAGGCAGCTCCATTCCCGTGTTTTGTTCAGCGGTACGTCTCGTCGCTCGTCCAATGCGTCATCAGAGCAGCGCCACAACTGGGATTGTAAATCCTGCATTGGACCCACCAGGGACTGAGTGGAGTAGAAAGCCTGGAGTGGATTTTGCTGTACTCCGCCCACTAGACTTTTTGCAAAACCTATTAAGCTGGAGGTCCTAAATGCACAATCACTGACAAACAAATCTGGCTTTATCCATGAACTTATATAGGACAATGATGTGGACATATTGTACCTTATAGAAACCTGGCATCAGCCAGACACTTATGCGGTTTTAAATGAGACCTGTCCTCATGAATACTCATTTTGAGGGGGCTCGTACAACTAGTCAGGGTGGGGGTCTGGCAGTTTTCTATCGTATGGCCGTTGAATTCCTCCCTCTACCCTTACCTGCTTTTTCCTCATTTGAGTGTATGGCTCTGACATGCAGCCATCCACTGCAATCCAAAATCTTTGTCATTTATCATCCGCCTAAGCCGCACCCAAAATTCATGTCAGAGATTAGTGAGCTACTCACCACCCTATGCGCAAGATCAGCTAATATTACCATCCTTGGTGATCTGAACATTCATGTGGATTCCATGGCCCACCACTACACCACTGAGTTCCTGCAGCTAATTGACTCACTAAACCTCATTCAACATGTCACACATCCCACCCACAATAAAGGACATATTCTAGACCTCGTCATATCCAACAAGCATTCTCTTTAAAATCTACAAACATGTGACTTGGGTGTGTCTGACCATAAAGCCACCTCATTGCAAATACCAACCCCATCAAAAATGTTCAAACAACGACGGCAAATTTCAGGAACATAAAAAACAGTAAACCCAGATAATCTCTATCAATAACTTTCCCGTTGTCCCACTCTTGGCTCCAGTAAGCCTACTTGTTGACCACTATAATAGCCACCTTAACCACATTCTGGATGAATTTGCTCCTCTTAACACAAGGACAGTTCCCTTCGAGCGGTCAGCCCCATTGTACACGGATGAACTCTGCTGCAAAAGGAAGACTGCTTGGCGGGTGCTTGAGCGTTGATTTCTTAAATCTGGACTTACAGTCCATAAATTGGCATTTACAGAGCACCAAAGAGCTTACTCTAAAGCTCCCAGCACTGCCAGGTTCATGCACTACTTGAACGTAATCAACAATAGCCCTGGTAACTCTAAACAACTTTTCTCCATGGAAAATAAGCTTCTCCAATTGCAAGCTGTAGCTCTCACGAATAACATGGAGGACCAATGCAATAAATTTGTTACATTATTTATAAACAAAGCAAGCCATCCGTTCCTCCCACTGCCAGTTTGCTCCAACATCTCTGGCCACTGCTACATCTGGGCTTTCTGAGTTTGGAGCCATTACACCAAGTCAAGTGGAAAGTATCAAAAAGATGAAGCCCTCCACCTGTGCGCTGGATCCCATTCCCACATCTCTGCTTAAATCAAACCCTGACACTATCAGCCCCCTTGTCACTAAGATCATTAACAGCTCTCTGCAGACTGGAGTTGTTCCCTCAACTCTTAAGACTGCACTAATCAGACCCATACTGAAAAAAAACACTCCGGACCCTGAGGCATTGGGTAGCTACAGGCCAATTTCAAACCTTCCCTTCCTCTCTAAAATACTAGAGAGGGCTGTTGCTGCTCAAATCTTCGAGCATATTAATTCCCATGCCCTGTTTGAAAATTTTCAGTCTGGCTTGCGTACACTTCATAGCATAGAGACTGCCCTGGTCAGGGTCACCAACGATTGCCTGGTGGCTGCTGACCAGGACTCTCCATCACTTCTCATCTTATTGGACCATGCCGCTGCATTTGTCACCATAGAACACTCCATGCTGCTTCATTGCCTCCATCACCTCATTGGACTCTTTGGAACTGCTTGAGTGGTTTCACTCCTGATAGTGTGACAGAACTGAGTTTGTGGCCCTCGGCGATGCCAGGTCTCATGCACACAGCATCACGTGGAGAACCCCAAGGGTTTCTGCTTGGCCCAACTCATTTCAATATTTACATGCTCCCCCTTGGTGAAATCATCCCAAAAACATGGCATCTCCTTCAACAGTTATGCTGACAACACACAGCTATACATCCGGACTGACCCCACTTCCCCCACAGCTACACCTCTTTCCCTCATACTCTGCCTGGAGGAGATAAAGGCGTGGATGACTGAGAATTTTCTCCTGCTTAACAACACCAAAACTGAGGCCATCCTTATTGGCACTCAAAATCAAATTCACACCTCCTCCATCACTGGTATTTCTTTTCTTGGTCAATTCACTACACTCTCCCCCATGGTTACAAATTTGGGAATTAAATTTGACCCCCACCTCTCATTTACAGCTCACATCCAACACCTCTGTCAGATTTCTTTTTTCCATCTATGTAACATTTCCAAACTCCGCCCTCACGTTTCATTTGCAGATGCTGAAAGGCCGGTCCATGCCTTTATCTCCTCCAGGCTAGACTACTGCAACACACTCCTCATTGGGATCCCTGGTAGGAGCCTGCAGAGGCTTCATTACATCCAGAACAGCGCTGCCAGGGTCCTGATGAGGGTGTGGAAGTCTGAGCACATCATCCTCATCCTGGGTTCACCACACTGGCTCTCCATCCAACAATGAGTGTACTTCAAAATCTGTCTTCTCACCTTCCAATGTCTTCATGGAACTGCCCCATCATACCTGTCCGAACTCCTGTCCCCACACACCACCAGCACAGATAGTCACTGCCTCCACACATCCAAAACCAAGCTCCGCATCATGGGAGACAGGGCCTTTTAGGCCTCAGGCTCTGGAATCCCCTTCTGGACCATCTCAGGTTCCCACAAACTGTTGTCTCTTTAAAAAAAAAACATCCTAAAACCTTTTTATTTAATCAATACTTCTCTTGAGTTAATATTAATCAACTGATAGCATTTTTGTATTGTATACTTTTATCACCGCCACCTGTGTCCAAGTGATCCTGGGGGCTATGTTGTCAGGGGCTTTATGCTCCCGGAAGGGTCACCCAAGGAAAACAGGTCCCAGTTGAGGGGCCAGACATGGTGATGATGAAAAAGAACTTTGGACCTCGGTCACCGAGGCCCCCCCCTGGAGCCCAAAGGGACAACATGGGCCCCCCTTCCCCTGGTCTCACCACTCACAGGAAGGGCCAAGGGAGTCGGGTGCAGTGTGACCGGGGCGATAGCCGGAGCAAGGGACCTTGGGGGTCCGACCCTCGGCTGCAGAAGCTGGCTCTAGGGACATGGAATGTCACTTCTCTGGCGGGGAAGGAGGCCGAGCTGGTACGCGAGGCAGAGAGATTCCAACGAGATATAGTTGGACTCACCTTGACGCACAGCATGGGGTCTGGAACCAGGCCTCTAAAGAGGGACTGCACTCTTTTCTTCTCTGGAGTTGCCCACGGTGACAGACGCCGGGCAGGAGTGGGCATATTGATTGCCCCCCGACTCGGCACCTGCACGTTGGGGTTCAACCAGGTGGACGAGTGGGTAGCCTCCCTCTGCCTTCAGGTGGGGGGAGGGGTTCTGACTGTTGTTTGTGGCTATGCATCCAACAGCAGTTCAGTATACCCACTCTTCTTGGGGTTCTTCGAGGGGCTGCTAGAGAGCGCTCCTGCTGGGGACTCCCTCGTTCTACTGGGAGACTTCAACGCTCACCTGGGCAACGACAGTGTGACTTGGAAGGGCGTGATTGGGAGGAACGGTCCTCCTAAACTGAACCTGAGCGGTGTTGGACTTCTGTGTTTGTTTCGGATTGTCCATAACAAACATCATGTTCAGGCATAAAGGTGTCCATATGTGCACTTGGCACCAATGCACCTTAGGCTACAGTTTGCCCAGTTTGGCTCTGGAGGCATTCAGCCATGTCCCGCGGGCAGTCCTGTGGAGGGTGCTCAGGGAATATTGGGTACTGAACCCCATTATATGGGCTGTTCTTTCCCTGTATGACCGGTGTTGGCGCTTAGTCCGCATTGCCAGTTGGACTCCGCCAGGGCTGCCCTTTGTCACCGATTCTGTTCATAACTGTTATGGACAGAATTTCTAGGAGCAGCCACGGCGTCGAGGGGATCTGGTTTGGTGGGCATGGGATCAAGTCTCTGCTTTTTGCAGATGATGTGGTCCTGTTGGCTCTGTCAGGCCATAATCTCCGGGGAAGAGGTCCTGCCCAAAGTGGCGGAGTTCAAGTATCTCGACAGGCGGATTGGTGCAGCGTCTGTAGTGATGCGGACTCTGTACCAGTCTGCCGTGGTGAAGCTTTCAATTTACCAGTCGATCTACGTTCCGACCCTCACCTATGGTCACGAGCTGTGGGTAGTGACTGAAAGAACGAGGTCGCGGATACAAGCGGACGAAATGAGTTTTCTCTGCAGGGTGGCCGGACTCTCCCTTAGAGATAAGATGAGAAGTTCGGCCATCAAGGAGGAACTTGGAGTTGAGTCGATGCTCCTCAGCATAGAGAGGAGTCAGATGAGGTGGATCGGGCATCTGGAAAGGATGCCTCCTGGAGGTTGTATTCCGGGCATGTCCATTGGGGAGGAGGCCACGGGGAAGACCCAGGACATGCTGGAGAGACTATGTCTCTAGGCTGGCCTGGGAGTGCCTTGGGGTCCCTCCAGAAGAGCTGGACCAATTGGCTTGGGAGAGGGAAGTCTGGGCGTCCCTGCTCCAGCTGCTGCACTTGTGACCCAATCACAGATAAGCGGAAGAAGATGGATGGATGTTTTTATCAGGTTTTTATCATGTTTTTTTTGTAGCACTTAGGGATTTGTTTAGCAAATGTGAAGTGCATTTTAAATAAAATTTATTATTTGCTTGTAGAGCCAGACCTGGGAATGGTGGCAGTTGTTTTGAATGTCCTCCACTTGTAAACAATTTTCCAGATGGAGGAATGACTGATTTCAAGTTCTTTTGAGATCTTTTTAAATCCCTTACCAGACTCATAAGTGGCAACAATCTTCTTTCTGACGGCATTAGACAGCTCTTTAGATCTCACCATGGCTCTCACTTCAACAGTCAGGGGCACAGCAAACTAAATCTGAGGTTTAAATAGGGCAAGGCTTCTTTAACATGCTGGGTAACGAACATTCCTATCGTTTGCACCTGACATGAATGATGCACCTGTGTGTGATTTTAACTATTTTAAGTGGGATCATCTGTGGGGTTGTCATCAGGAGAAAATTGCATTCTTTTTTTTATATCATTTCATAATGAGTTTTAAAAATGCTTATCTTATTTTTTGATAGTGTAGTTAAATTACTTGGATCCCTCAGTATCATTAAAATTGATATTACATATCCATATGTCCAAATATATTTTAAAATGTACAGGCTTTCATAGGGTGTCCTCATTTTTTCATATGACTGTTTGTTGGAGTGCTGGCCACAGTGCACGGCTGCATCTCGGCCTGATGGGGTGAATATGCGGCTTTCTCAGCAACCTTTAAATTTGATGTAAACAGCTGCAAGCAACCTTAGAGAGGGAAAGGGATTGGTGACATGGAAATATTAAGGAACGTTGAGGTCTAGGTGGGGCTGGTACATTATGTATGATTTGTAGGATGTCACCTTCAGAGAAGAGCTGAGTAATATGTGGAAAAGAAGCTGAGCTGAGTGTTTTAATGAAGGGGTCTTTACTAGATTGTTGCTCCCCCCAGCTTTTTATTGTAATGACCTTGTTTATTTTTGAAAGGCTATTCTTATTCTATTCCTTTTTGTTAGACTTTTTTCCCCTGTATTTGGTTCCCTGCTGCTCCTTGTTTCCTGCCTCCCAAGTCAAGCGCAGCATAGGCAATTACCCATGGCCCCGCCTACCTTCCTGGCAGGGTGATATATGAGTGGTTCACTTTGACGTCACTTCAGGCCCAACTCAGTGCTCCGAGGCTTGCTCTTTCTGGTGCTTTCTTTCAGCATCTTTCCCTGATTCCTTCTCCTTTCTTCCATGAACTCCGCATCTCTCTTCTCTTTCTCTGTCTCCTACTCTGTAATATTGCTGCTGTTTCACTATATTTTACTTTTATTTTTCATGTCCCGCCTCAAGTTAAATCACGATGTTGTCTCTCTTCTTTGTCTGCATTCTGTCTTGTGGTTGTTTCCTCTGTAGCTTTCCTTTATTGTGTAAAGCTGCATCCTTTTAGTGATTTTTTTTTTTTTGTTGATTCCTCACGGAGTCATACAAATCATACATGGCGTGGCATGTTTGAGGTAAGGGCACAAGCAGAAAACCTACTTTCGCTCATGCGAATTGCAGACATCAGTTCTATTCAATTACAAATATCAAGATTAACTCTATTCCTGGGCTACATGATTTCATAAATCCCTCAGTCTGTTTCCTCCAGCCAATTCTCTCTATGACAACTGTGCTTTGCCAGACGCACAGTGACTCACCTTTATTTGTCAGGAAAGTTGCCTGTGGCTTGACAAAAATAAATACAAGAGAAGCCATATGAAAGTGAATTATTAGTCCACTTTGGTTTCTACTTGGTCTTGGGAAAAATTCATTGGACAAGACTTAAAGATGACCTACTTTCTGCTTTTGCTCTGTGTGCTGCGCTCTCTTTCTTTCTGCTTATTTTGCTTCTACTACTGTCCATTTTTAATATCAGTGCAAAGTAGTAGTTAGGGTGCAGAACAAGATAGAGACCTTGCTTGTTAAAATGAAATCTGTAGAATGCTTGTCATACTGTGACACACTTCTATTAAACTGGAAAAAAAATACTGGGAAACTGGATCTTGCAACCATGAAGTCAAGAGGCTTTTTTCTCTTGTTTCAGGATTCAAGAACAAAGAGATTTTTCCTCATTTAATTCAATATTTCTTCAATATTTTTTTCTAAGGAAATGATCATTTAGGTCTTCAATATGGGGGTTATGGAGAAATCATCAATTGGACCAATTTCTACTCATTGCTGTGTTTTCATTCCATAGAAATGTAATCAAAATACTCTGCTGGTCAGAGAGAGTAGAACATCATAATTATGTGTAAATTAAAGGATCAATGCAAAGTATACAAATGCAATTAAATATGGCAATATTAAAATATTCCGTCCACTTTACCTGGCTTGGTCCAAGCATTTTTACAAGCTTGACTCTGTTTATAGTAAATACTGTGAAATGGAAATTTGCTTTTTCTCTGCAATATTCTGAAATATTTTGAAACCTGAACGACTGTGGCAAAAGCTATTATTGTGGAAAAACAACCCACATGTATTTTCAAAAGACTGTCTTTCCTTAACTGCTGCCATAAAATCAAGGACAAACTGCCTACATAAAAATGTATTTTATAGAAATGCATTTTGACACAACAGTTGTAAACAACTATTCAGGACTGGAGTCTAAAGAAACAATTGGAAATTCAATAATGGCTAGGTATGAAGATAATCAAGCACTCCGTTCAAATTGAATACAGAGAAAAGATTGAGTTGCTTTTGAGGGTGAGGAAATAACGTATAATAAAATCATAACAATCTTTTGCCCCATTTTTCAACCATCTTTACTACGGCTCAGAGTTAGAGAAATTTAAAGACACAGTACCCTGTTGTCTCTCCTTGTCTTTTTATTGTGTGTTTGTATGTTTTTACTATATGTTTTTACTTGGGCAGATGCCAAATTGTCATATTAATGAAATTTTGGTGTGTTTTTCCTCAGATGTGTTTAATCCTTGAATCCTATAGCTATAGGGCTTTTGAGTATTGTAATCATCGATTTTGTCATACGTATCCCAACCCCCAATCCAACCATGAAATATCCTAACCCCACTTCCAACCATCTGAACATTTGAAAGGGTGTGGGTTTTGTGGTTACAACACTAACACATTGAACAAAAAGGAATGAAAAAAGGTGAAGGTGGACTAATCTTAAACATATAAAAGCTGGAAAAGTTTCCCTTCAAAAATAATTGAGCTGTGACAATTAGTTCACCAACATAACCCATCTTTATTCAACACAGTGTCACAACGCTGGTTGACATCGGAAAATTTGACAATATCTTAATAAAGACTAGCAGCATCATGACTGACAGAAAAATATCCAGGCCATTTATATACCATTGATTAATTTTCTTTAGCTACCATCAGCAAGAAATAGTTTTAGGTGATAATAACAAGCAGTCCTAAAAAAACATATATTGTTAATATTACATGTTTTGTTTCTTTATTTTATAATAAGAATAATAAGGGTTTTACCAGTAGGTTGAACAAATGCAGCCTCAGAGCTGCACAGGCCAGTGTCTCCTGGAGCCAGCTTTGGGGGGGCACAGGCCAGTGTCTCCCTGTGCCAGCCCCAAGCCCGAATAAATGCAGAAGGTTGTGTCAAGAAGGGCATCCGGCGTAAAACTTTTTTGCCAAAACCGTATATGTATAAAGCCTATGAATCTCATACCGGATCGGTCGAGGCCCGGGTTAACAAAGACCGCCATTGGTGCCGATAACCTACAGGGTACCAGTGGAAATTGGGCTACTGTGGGTTGAAGGAGAGGAGGAAGGCGTGTTTGGAAGCAGAGAGAGAAGAGGAAAGCCAAGAGTCTGGGACTGACTGGGACTCTGAATATTGGGACAATGACAGGAAAAGGTAGGGAGTTGGTTGATATGATGCAGAGAAGGAAGGTGGATGTACTGTGTGTCCAGGAGACCAGGTGGAAAGGTAGTAAGGCTAGACGCTTAGGAGCGGGTTTTAAGTTGTACTCTCATGGTACTGACAGGAAGAGAAATGGAGTAGGAGTTGTCTTGAAAGAGGAGTTTGTTAGAAATGTTCTGGAGGTGGAAAGAATGTCAGATAGACTTAAGAATCTGAAACTGGAAGTTGAAGGTGTGACGCTCAATGTTGTTAATGGCTATGCCCCACAGGTAGGATGTGAGTTAGAGAAGAAGGAGAAGTTCTGGAATGAGTTGGATGAAGTGATGCAAAATATCCCCAGAGATGAGAGAGTGGCGATTGGTGCATACTTCAATGGACATGTTTGTGCAGGAAATAGAGGCAATGAAGAAGTGATGGGCAGGTTTGGTATTCAGGATAGGAACATAGAGGGACAGATGGTGGTATACTTTGCAAAAGGGATGGAAATGGCTGTAGTGAATACTTTTTTTTTCCAGAAAAAACAGGAACATAGGGTAACTTATAAGAGTGGAGGTAGGAGCACGCAGGTAGACTACATCTTTTTTTAGATGAGGTAATCTTAAAGAGATCAGTGACTGCAAAGTAGTGGCAGGTAAGAGTTGGCCAGACAGCATAGGATGGTGGTTTGTAGGATGACTCTGGTGACAAGGAAGATCAAGAGGACAAAGGCAGAGCAGAAGACAAAGTGGTAGAAGCTGAAAAGGGAGGAGTGTTGTATGGTTTTTAGGGAGGAGTTGAGAAAGGCTCTGGTTTGGTCAGGGAAAGCTTCCAGATGACTGGAAAACTGCAGCTAATGTGATCAGGGAGACAGGTAGGAGAATACTTGGTGTGTCGTCTGGAAGAAAGTAGATAAGGAGACCTAGTGGTGGAATGAGGAAGTGCAGGAGTGTATACAGAGAAAGCGGTTGGCAAAGAAGAAGTGAGACACTGAGGGGACTGAAGAGAACAGACAAGAGTACAGGGAGATGCAACATAAGGCAAAGATAGAGGTAGCAAAGGTAAAACAAAGGGCGTACAACGACTTATGTGCTTGGTTGGAGAGTAAGGAGGGAGAGACTGATTTATATAGGTTGGCAAAACAGAGATATAGAGACGGAAAGGATATACAGCAGTTCCGAGTGATTAAGTATAGAGAGGAAAATGCATTGACAGATGCTAGAATAGTGATGGGAAGATGGAGAGAGTACTTTGAAGAGCTGATGAATGAGGAAGATTATAGAGAGGGAAGGGTAGAATAGGTGACTAAGTTGAAGAGATTTGTAAAAGTGAAGTGAGGAAAGCACTGAAGAGGATGAGGATGGAAAGGCAGTTGGTTCTGATGATACACCTATGGAGGTATGGAAATGTCAAGGAGAGGCAGATGTAGAGTGTCTGGCCAGATTATTCAACAGGATCTTGTTGAATGATAATCTCCAGTGAGAGAGGATATGAAGTTAGTTGGTGTGAGAGAGGAGGATACAGAGAATAAGGTTAGATGGAGAAGGTTGATTCACGGGTTGCGACCACTGAAGGGAAAAGCTGAAAGGAAAGGAAGAAGAAGACCAGTAGGTTAAACAGGATTTTAAAAAAAGATATCTAAACCTCTGCAGAGCAATGGGTTTGTGTTTAGGTTACACATTTGAGTCTAGGTTTCTTCTTGAGATTCTCATCAGCCACTTTATACACAGATGTCGTAGTGATGGGTACTGTTTATTCATGGGGCCAGTCTATGTCATTATTCAAGTCTCTTCAACCTCAGAGGGGCTTAAATCCAGTGCAGCCTGTGGATTTTTTGTGGTCACCAGCTGAGATATGTAGTCCTTTAATTGGGTCTCGAGGAGGGATAGGGTAAAGATTTGTCCGAATGAAAAGTGAAGGTGCAACATTTTCTGCAGTACATGACCCATGGTGTTGTATGTATTTGGAGAAAAGACAATATATCTACCTTTTAAAGAATTGACCGCATTTTTTCTGATAAACAAAGTTTGATTAAGAACTCTATTAAACCAGACTTGTACATTTTTATTCGAAGACCCAGTGCTTCATTTAGTTTATCATTTTTTGATTAGGCATTTACAGCATGAACAAGGTCTCCCAGTTGACCATTCTAATGTTCATAAAGCAATATCTACAGTTTTTTCAAGACTATTTTGGGCTGATAATGTAAATCCAGTTTTCACTGTCCTTGAAATCCACTTTTACTTCTACCAGCAGCTAAGCAAAGTGCTCCAATCTGTTCACCTGCTTGCACATAATTTGCCGGCTATTTGGTTTTGGCCAGGTAAAGTATAGTGGAAATTTTGCTGAGAGTGGCTACCACGTGCATCTAAAAATGAAACCAATGGGAGCTGTGAGAATAAACAAGAAATCCAAGGCTGCTGGGTATAAAATCAAAGCAATTTTCTAAAAGACACTGTCTTGTATTGCAGAGGTGTAGGTAACTATGGAGTTGGTAAATAATTACATGTAGCTTCAATATATGCAGAGGCCCCTGCATGCTGGAATAAATGAACTATAAGCTCAACACCTGGTGAGGAAAGAACAGGATCAAATAAGTAAACTGTGAGGAAGGAAGGATGCCATTTTATGATAATGCATTCTTTAGTAAACATAAAAATCTTGATGTATTTTTTCACTTTTAGCTGTGGTGAAATAAACTCTGTTGGCGTGTGAGCTTTATTTATTGAGATGTTTGAAATACATTAGAGTGATTCTACTGTATACATCACCAGTTAATGCCTCACGCCACACTTACCTATGAGCTGTCCCACAGATGGGACGATATTTCTACAATTGTTAGGTGCAAATTATTGCTGAATTTTGCAGATATTATCATTTCAAACATGTAGTCATGTATCTGTAGCTTGAAGGTGCCCCTCCCTCTCCCTGTTGTTCTCTATATTTCTCTGTGGTGCATGAAAAATACTCTCATAATATTTGAGAACAATCTATATTGATATGTGGGTGCTTGACAAACTGTTGCTGATTGCATGGATAAGACACCACTGGCATACAGTAATGATGTACTATAGTCATCCCAGGGGCTTTGGTCCTGACATTGATTGAATGAATTTTAATTATGATTCTTTGCAATTTCCTTCTTTCCTTCATTTTCTACCCAAACATACCTACCAGCCTGTTTTTCTATTATCTTCATAACTATGGCTGATCTCTATTCAACAACATCATTGCTTTCCTCCCCTCTCTGTTTTAATCAATCATCTATTGCCATTACCTCCTCCCATGGTTCTTAAAATTTCTTCCTGCAAGTGATGTGTTATGTGGACTGTTCACTTTTTCCCCAGCAGGTAACAGGGTGAATGGGCTGCTCACTTGTATTGATATTTTGGCCATTAGCAGTATCATTTTGAGTTTCACTTCAGAAATTTCTTGTTCACCGCAGGTTTCCTCAACAAAGTTGACACACTTTCCGAGAGGCGACATTTGCCTGTTCTTTCCATGTTTCTCTCCTCCTTTAAACAGAGAATGCAGTGTTACATTTAATTAAGTTCGGGACAACATGTGGATGATATGCCCTCTCAGTTGAACAAATACACTGATGGAACTCACGACTGCCAGAAATTAAATTTGATATGGAATTAAAGATGTTTAGTGTTAAAGTTAAACTGCAGCAATGCAGTAGTAATGATGTGAACATGAATGCTTGAATCCATCTGTGTTCACTTCAATGAATGTAGATTTCTTATTGTTCTTTTGTTGTAATTCAATTTATGTAAATTGTATTTGCTTAAGTATATCCATTTTATTGTTCATTTTATATACTGCAGTTCTTCATTGTATGTAAAAGCCTGGCAAAGGACAGACTACAAATAAGCTTCAGCCGGATTTCTTATGTTCATCACAGTCTCCGCATTGTTTGTGGAAATGTTGTATATATTGTGTCTGTTTAATAAAGAAGAACAAAAGAAAGAAAGAAGGCAAACTGTTTTCATGTGCAGTTTTGTTTAGGTTCCTAACATATACTCACTCACCCTAGCATACACATACATTTCAGTATGAATAAATTTACAGTCATGTAGACTTGGAAGGGAATGGAGTTGTTAATATGTTGCCTCAGCATTGATCTTAAAATGCAACATCACAGAATAATAGTACAGAATCTGTAAAAATCAGGCACCTTGAAATGCCCAAGACAAGGAAGAAAAAAATCTCATGAGCATGACCTTGGCTGCAATTTCTGAGACTGTCACAAAACATTAGTGGTTTGCTGCTAAATTCATTTTGTTGGAACGTTCCTTGACAAAAAATATTTCAGGTTTGGTCGCCCAGGTGTGGAATGTTACTGCCAGCATGAGAGTGGAGCAGCGGTCATTCAACTACAGTTTCTCATCAATGAGGTAGGTAGCAAGACACATGAGAGCAACTAACATTATCATATTGTGCAACTACTTCTTTGACATGTTTTACTATGTAGTGGGACAAGTAACTATATGTAATGATTAAACATAGATTATAATCAAGCAGCAAGTACAGTACGCCAATTTGGTCAGTCATAGGTTTGTTGGGCTAAATGTATTTCAAAATGACACAGGGATCGTTAACTATGTCTCACCCTTTGCAATACACTGCAAGTCGTAGAGCAGGTATTCAAATATTGACATTGATGGTTTGAAAACAAATGATCTTTCAAAATGGGGTTCTTAAAAAGAAAACCAGCTGTACCAGCTTTCAATTTCTTGAAAATAATGAGATGAAGATTTCACCTATAGAGTCGAGTCTTTAAGAGTCAGGGGACTCTCATAGTGTAAAGGCATTCAGCAATTGTTCAAGAGACTCAAGCAGCAGTTGGAGAAAGGGGTGTAAGGATGGTATTGGCAGCTTTTCAATCAGAGCATCAGGCACTCTCTTAAACTGTTGATCACTGTCAGATTTTTCTGTTTTAGGTAGAATACACTCTCATGAATGCATAGGTGAAGGTTCTCCGTAATCCAGGTCACAAGTCTTGTTACCAAATCTTGTCCTAGCACCTGGATTTGTTAATTTTTTTGAAGACTCTCATCTGAGACCCTTCTCCAATTTGGAAAGATCTGAACTTCTGAAATAAAACTGGAGAAGCCTCTCAGACAGGAGATGAGAGGTGAAACACCTTCAAAAAATTGAACAAGATTTGACAGCGACCACCCCAGGAATGTTACTTGATAAAGGTCTGGCACTGGAAAAGACAAAGCTAATTAGAGCTTCATTCATTGAACCTGATGTATTGAACTTAGTTGTCTGACATTTGTGAACAGACATTGCATCGGAAGTATTTTGCATAGCTTCTACTGCTTTACATCTATTGTCTTTTGAAATTATAGCAAATGTCGGATGTGAGTCAACCCCCAACTCACCCAACCCTTATTAAGCAGTTGCTCATCTAAAATGACGACTTCTGTCCATATGTCATATTAAATCACTCAAGGCTGCAAACCCACAGGCCACAGCAATGATAAAACCTCTTATCAGTTATTGTTTGACAAGCCACAACTATTAAAAAAAAACTCAAAAGCCTGTCTGGTTTATTGATGTACTGTTGCATGAGGTTCATTTTGAACCTTCACACTAATGTTCGAAATGTTTGGATCAGTTTGATTTTGCTGTGGAGGGGGTGGTGCGCACTGTATGTGTGCTGGCATCTTCGTCGTACTGTGACTGAGGAGATCAAACAAACTTGCAGGGATGTGGAAATTATTTTTAGCACTTGTGCTGACAGATACTTATATCATCTTGTGAAGCTTCATGATCTTAGAAAAGCTGCCTGATTTTATAATTGCCTTTGCTTCCAGGGATGGGAACAATGCATGTCATAGTTACATGAATTTTGTGAACATTTTCTTCTGTTAATCTTTTCCCTGTCCTCTGCTTTATTGACAGGGAGCACTTGTGAGTGCGCTGGCTGATGACAGTATTCACCTGTGGAACCTTAGGCAGAAGAGGCCAGCCATCCTTCATTCCCTCAAATTCAGCAGAGAGAGGTATGATCTGTACAGAGGAAATTATGAGACAGACCTTCTGCTCAGTGAATGTTTTCATATCACTGCCATTCTATTTGCCTTTTCTCAGTTTCTACTCTATTTTCTCAATTGGGTCCTCTCACTTGCTCTGGTGCGACATGAACTGTGGCTTTCCAAGCAGGAGGGCAGTGTCACAGTTTGCTGCCTGTGTGAACTGTTATTTTTCACTCACTCTTGTTCTGTATGCAAACAGTGGACTTGTCATTTTGCACCAGCAATGTTGTGCACAGGGCACAGAAAATGACAGTGAGTCTCATGCTCCCTCTCTCAGACCCTCACTAAACACACATTATTTGGGTCATTTACTCTGCCTTAGGGGCTCTGCCATCACTGGTGCACAGGTGTGAGCAACCCAAACACCTAAAGGTACACGCCGGTAGGTTGTGGCAAACACACAAACAGACACACATACACAAACATACCCACAACACTCTGAGTTCATTGAATGCTGAACGAACAGATGTACCAACGTTTGGGGGGGAGGGGGAGCAGAGCAAACAGTGGCTTGGCCCAAAAAACAGAGGGTGCATACTGTGTCTGCTCATTTGTGCCACATATACTAAACCTGTGGTTAATGAAATACTCAGTAGATATGACCGATTTTTCAGGATGAGCGTGCTTGAGCTTGGGACTCAAGTTTGGAGTCCACACAACTTTGACATAGGTACCTTTGGACCTCCAGGTCCAGGAGGTGAACCCTCGTTGTCATTCAAATGTGCATTTTAATTTGTAAGTAGTGTTATTTTGTTATTAATAGGCAACAATTCTCAATGCCTTGATGAAAACATCTTCATGTTTTAAAACAAATGGAACATGCAGATACTACTGAAATGTGGCACATCCATATTTCATTCATTAATCTCTTCTGACCCATATAATCTCAGGTGCAGTAATTATCCATAACCCCTGCGTGGACAAAGATCTGTTGCTCTGAAGAGTGATGAATGGGTTAAATGTCAGTGCCAATGATCTGACACAGCGTTGTTATGATGGACAGGTGGCCAGCAGCAGCTTTTAGGGCGGGTTGTGTTCTAGAGGAAGCGCTTGACCGCCTCTGACATTTAGTAAGCACCGCCATCCAGCAGTTCAACCACCCCAGGACTCTATGGGAGAGAGAGGAGATACAGCATCACAAGAGATTTGAGAGAAGCTGCAAAGTCACTTAAGACATTTGTTGTTGGAGGAAAGAAGCAGAAAGCTAAACTGAAGTAAGTGGAGCAAATGGAAAGACCTGTGAAAAGAATTACTTAGGAAATTTAGCTGTGGAGAAAAAAAGGGGGGAGGTGAGTGCTAGGTAAGAAGAACGGATGCAACATACTTGAATAGTTCAGGAAGACAATGTATTCCTTTACTTGTTACACATTTTCTGACCGTGTAATATTTAAGAGTATGGATGCAGGTTTTCAACTGTCATCTGTACATAATATCTGTTTCATTGTCTGAACATAGAGAAAGTTGCACTAAAACCAGCTTTAACACTGAGACATTCAAATTAAATGACTTGAGCATTAGACATCTTCCTTATTGGGCCTTACAACAATTCCACAAAGGGCCTTTGGCTTTTCAAGAATAATTTTACACACACACACACACACACACACACACACACACACACACACACACACACACACACTCTCTTAGCAAGTTGGCGACATAGCTTGTCAATGGTGTCTGGGTATGTTAGAGCTGCAATGTTCAGTCCACTGTTTGGGGCCGTCGTAGGGGGGCAGGGTGGGATGACCAGATGCATTTTGGATCTGACCATGCGGTGGTCGGTCCAGCCCTCTGCCCCACGCATGGCTCTGGTAGCCAGCGTCCATTGCTGTTCATTTTTCCTACCTAATGCTTTCCAATTACTTTATTCCAGATAAGATGCTCGGTACCCACTCTAGCATTGAAGTCACCCATAAGTAGGCGTGTCTGGGATTTTCTGAATGACTGAATCAAGATTTCTGTAGAAATCTTCTTTTACCCTGCTATCTGCGTCCAGGGTTGATGCATAGGCACTGATGAGAGTGGCAAAGCGTTTCTTGGCAAGAGGAATGCGCCATGTCATGAGCCGCTTGCTGATTCCTATAGAAGACTCTGGCATATCCTGCAGCAGTTTGGTCTTCATAGCAAAACCCAAACTGTGGATACAACGTACGCCTTCCAGAACCCCTTTCCTAAAGAAGGTGTATCCTGCACCTGCCTTTGTCAGGGAATCCTCACTGTGTTGCCTGGTCTCACTGGGTGCTGTAATGTCGATGTTATATCGCGCAAGCTCAAGGTCTACAAGAGCTGCTCTTCGGTGGGGCCTGTTGGTTGGTGCCGGCATGCCCAGAAGGTTGCAAACAGTCCAGGTGGCATTGTGCAAATGTATATTCTTTTTTGTTTTTCTGCCGCAGTAAGGAATGCTCCGATGGCAGCGGCTAGCCATCCAGAGTTAGGGGGAGCAGAAAATTTTGGACCACCTTTTCTAGGTCCTTTACTGTCAGGGGTGAGCAGTGTGGAGCTGCTCAGACGCAGTGAAAACTGATGAGGTAATGCGCTGCCCCATCCCGCAACCCAACCACCATCATTCCACTGCCACATGTGTGCATGGTTTGGCTAGGCATCCTGGCCTATGCCTGCCACCATTCTACATCACCACAGGACTCTTGGGGTTGTAGGGGAGGGGCGTCGATGGATGGAGCAAGGGGCTTGCGGAAGGGAAGAGTTTGGGGTGAGGCTGTGGGTTAGCAGTCCTCACTCCCACCCTTCTTCGCTCTAGCAGAGTAGCTTCCAGTGGCTTGGGAAACTCACGATGACCTTCACTCTGGTTTGAGCTGCAGGGTAATGTTAGGTAAGGGTGATGGTAATGCTAGGTCTTCTAGGCTCGCCTATCGCCTGTCCCCGTCTGCAGATTTGTGTTCAGGGTGTTTTCCCCTAGCCATCATACCTTCCTGGGTTTACCCACATCCCAGTGGGGCAGTGGTTGGCACAGGCACCTCTGGGGACGACTGCAGCTCCGAGATCTCTCATTAATTCAGCCTGGAGCTGCAAGGCCCCAGTTTCCGTGGGCTTCCAGAAGGAGGCATAGTGAGAGTCATGGTGTGGGGGAGGCTATGTACTGACCACAGAAAACTTACTAACTGCTTCCTGGACCCCATCAGGGGCGGTCAGTGGCAGAGGCTTAAGGAGGGAGATTGCAGGCATCCCTACATGCAACGGCTCACTTAGCAGACTGCACTAGACGCATCATCACACCCAGCTGATCACTCAGCCAGACTACCCCCCCCCCCCCCCCCCCCCCCCCCCCCACCCCCCCACCCCCTTCCTCAATAAAAAAAAAAATAAAAAAAAAAAGGAGAG
>CAAKHD010013342.1:16459-65042 GCA_901007705.1 Fistularia tabacaria | reverse complement strand
CCCACACCCCCCCCCCCCCCCCCACCCCCCCCCCGCCCCCCCCCCCCCCCCCCCCACACACACACACACACTCACACAGACCTTGAGTACATGTAAACTGAATATGGACAATATGGGATGCGTGGCACGGGGGGTTAGAGCAGTCCTTGGAACCGAACATTCATGGTTCGTTTCCCATGGTCCTCCTTGCCTGTCAAAGTGTTGCTGAGCAAGACACTGAAGCCCTAACTGCTCCTCTGGCAGTGGTTGCCAACTGCTAATGGCTCATTCATGATGGGTTAAATGCAGTGGTGAAATTTCGCAACTGAATGTGACGAATTGAGGGACTTCTTTCTACTTTCTTATTCTGCTGCAACACTTGGTCCTCGGTAATGTGAACAACTACTTTATAACATGATCACTACTGTGATATCAGAATAACACAGTATTGTTTTGCTCTTAAGACAACTGTCCTCTATAACTTCTAGTCCCATAAAAGCAGGCCTAAAATTTGACCTTTTTTAGAACAATTATTTAACCCCCGTCTCTTATAGTGCATTTAGTGGCTTGCACATGTTATCTTCAAGGAAGTGCCTGGTTTTAAAGGCTACATATGTTTTGCCTCTTATTTTTATAAATGGTGGAGACTGAACCAAGGCTTTATGAACGTAATAGGGAGTCAAACTCTCTTGCACAAATATCATTTAAGTTTTCATGAGAAGCCAACGTACGTGACTTTTAATGCAGACAAGCAACCCTTGCAAACTTCTTTTACCTCCCTACGCTTTTCCACTGTCTTTTTGCAATTGCTTTGACCTGCAAAAGAGGAAAAGGGCCCCCATGACCTGATTCAAACACCAGTGCAAGCACCCAACGAGAACCAAGGTCGAAAATGTCTTAAAATCAAAGCAACAAATGGCTCTTACGACATTTAAACATTTTATGGTGACTTAAGGGTTTCATTATTTTTTCTCTTCAGGTTTTATAAGCATCAATTGATATTTTCTTGAATATTCAGTCCCTAATGAAAGAATAGCATCAGCAATATCTGACAACTTTCAGAAGTTAACGTACAGAATACAAGCAAACAATCCTCTTCGCTCACTCATAGATGGTCCCTAATGTGTAACTGACACCAGACTTGGAGAACTGACACCAGATTTGCCCAAAACAATTATAACTTCAATAATCACTTCCATCCATCCATCGTCTACTATAATGGAGCCTATCCCAGCTGTCATTCGACAAGAGGTGGGATACACACAAGACCGGTCACCAGTCAATCACAGGGCCACATATGGAGACAAACAACCATTCACCCTCTCATAAGGGCAATTTATCCCGATTAACCTTCTGTATGTTTTTGGACTGTTGGAGGAAACCCATGCTGACAGCATGCAGACAAAGTATAAAATATAATCATTGAATTTTAAGAATAAAAAACCAAAACATGAAAATGTGTACCATAGAAGATGATGTTAAAAAAAAAGGAAAAAATATATCTCAGAGCATCTTCATCTTACTTTACTCACAACTACTATATTTAAGTGTAGGCTTGGGAAATTGCTCTACATGGTCTCCATTTAGTTGGACTGCTCCTGCCTGTGTTATGCATATTAGGTTTAACACATCCTACACCGCATATTAATTATACAAATCAGTAGATCGTCTTGCACATTCAGTTGTAGTTATAATGAAGTTCATGCATTTTGCAGGCCAGTGAGTAAATTGGCTTAAAGTTGTTTTCAAAGGTATGCTCTCCAGAAAGAGGTATTTATGATAAGGGAGCATTTTAATCTTTAGGGTGGCTGATGAGAAACAAGAAATATATAGTTTTAAAATAGATCGATATGAAAAAAGTTTGCTAGTGTAGTGTGGCATCTTGTGCTAGATTTTTCCCCACTTCAAAATCTTTTTTCAGACAGTGCTGACTGACTGCCTCTGACAATTACCTATTCTGGAGGCAAACAAATCTCTTAATTTTAAAAAGACACATAGCTACTCAGTGAGTTGGAGGATTTGTCCCTAAATTGGTGTATCTGCGTACCTTGTTATTGGTGCATACCCACTAAATTGCAAGCAGAATGTTTCCTTACTTCCCTTGTGCTTGTTTCTTGTGATCAGAATTTGAGTAGATGGGTGAAAGCATTGTTGCTGAAAACCCCCCAGCATTGGCATCCATTCATATGAGATCACAGCATCCAAATTGGAGGAGTGAAGGGAGGAGATGAGCTGAGACACAGTGGGCCTCAGCCAGGGACCAGTGAGTCAGTCTGTGGGTTGGAGTGTGGGGACAGAGAGAGCACAAAAGAAATCCTGCGTAGTCATTCTGGCGTAGGATGCTCCCTTCACCTCCTAGCCTCACCGGAATGTGCTGCAGATGCAGATTCAATCGTCAATGCAGGAAGATATGATTGGAGATAATAAGGGTCAGGGTCACAAAACATGTCGACACACTTCCGACACAAGCCTAGAAAAACAACTCCTTAAGTTCTTGATGTATTTTGGTTTTGTGGTTAAATCTGTCTCTTGAAGTTTAACAAAAGAATGTCTGTTTAATGTATTTTTTTTCTTAAGTGACCGTTAAATTTAGAAATGTAGCTATTCTTGTATGACATTGCTGTTGGACTTCCCTCAATTCTCAATTCTTCCTTTGCTGTTCACAGTGAAAGCCAAACACTATAATCTAAGTATGAAATTAATATATGATAATACACAGTAAAAGCAATTTTGAAAAGCAGAATGTGAAACATACAATAAAAATATACCATGCAGATAGAACAGTGTACCAATCTGACTATTGTGCAATGGTCAGCATGAATCTGTAAATGAAACCCATGCAAATGGGAAAAAGTGCAAAATGCAAAAGTGCAAATTGAAAGTGCACAAATCGAAAATGTAAACAGTCAAATACAGCAGATTCATCTGATCAAGTCCATGATTCTAAATGCCTGTCAGCTGTTTAGGAGTATGATGGCAGTGTGAAAGGAAGTGCTCTTTCATCTCAAAGACCCGCATTTCATTCTTCTGTACTTCCAGCCTGTGGGTAGAAGTGTGAATAGTCTGTACTGTGTGTGCGTGTGGTCCTTGAAGATGGAGGCAGCTCTCCTAGGGACTCTACTGTGTTAGATGCTCTGCGGAGAGAGAAGTGGCGTCCTGGTGATCCTCTCTGTAGTCTTGCTTCTGTACCACACAGTGATTCAGCTGGTCAAGATGCTCTCAACAATGCAGCTGTAGAAGTTGCGGAGTATCTCAAGTGACAATCAAACTTCCTTTGCCTCCTCAGACGGTACAGCTTTTTGAACCAATTGTTTGGTGTTAAGTGACCAGGTCATCCTGAGGTAGATGCCCAGATATTTAAAGCTATTCACCCACTTTACTTCAAGCTCCCAGATGAACAGTGCCGAATGAGGTCCTTTCTCCTTGTGTCTCCGTGTGTGTGTTCCTCATTCCCCTCGTCTTGCAAAATTGAGAGTGAGGTTGCTCTCACACCATGACACTCGACTTGCTACGTCTATCCTATAGACTTTCATTTCCGCGAGTGATGCATCACTGTGATGTCGTCCACAAACACAGCCAGTCACAGAGGGTTGGGTGCAGTCTAAGTGTGGGCATTTTGTGGCTGAATCTGTGGGGGGTGATCATGATTAAGGTGGAGGTGTAGTCAACAAAGAACATCCTGATCCTCTTCCAGGTGGGAGAGAGAATAATGGAGGGTAGTAGCTATAGTTCCTGAGACCTGTTGGGTTTTTCGGAAAACTGCAGGGGGCCGTGAGTGTCAGTTATGCTGCTCTGAATTTGGGTCAGCACTTCTCTCAGTATGCTGTCATTGGTCATTCTATTGTTATACTCTATCAACCCGAGGGAAATATTGAAATCTTGGCCAGCTGAATGCTAACTATCTGGTCTTCTGCATTATCTGTTGGTTGTTTGGGGACAAGAAATATTCGAGGACAGTATCATGTCATTCTAGATAGCTACCATCGGTGATAATGTTTATTTCTACATTTCTACATTTTTGAATGTTCTTACCATTTTTGTCAGCTGTGTGTGTGTGTGTGTGTGTGTGTGTGTGTGTGTGTGTGTGTGTGTGTGTGTGTGTGTGTGTGTGTGTGTGTGCGTACGTGTGTGTGTATGTGTATGTGTATGTGTGTGTGTGTGTGTGTGTGTGAGTGTGTGTGTATGTGTGTGTGCGTGTGCGTGTGCGTGTGTGTGTGCGTGTGTGTGCGTGTGTGTGTGTGTATGATCAGATTTGAGCCTTCCTGATTGAGATCCTGTGGGCAGATAAAGTAGGGTTTATGGTATCTCAGATTAGAAAGATTCCTTAATTCAGTTTAGAGATTTGTAAAATGTATTGTGTATGCAGATGCCTTATATTTGATAATTTTATTTCTGTTTCAACTGAGAAACCTCACAATTTAACAAGTTTTTACCTATATACTTAATACAGCGTCTTTGTCCAGTTCAGTAAATCCAGTGAATGCCACAAGGGCTCTAAGTAAATAACAATGACTTAGTGGTTAGCGCTTCAGACTCACAGCATGAAGGACCCTGGTTCGATTCCAATGTGGCAATCTTGTTGTCTGTCCGTAAATGTGGCCCTGCGATTGACTGTACCCAACCTCTCGCCAAGGCTCCAGCATCCCTCAGGACTCTGAGTAGGATAAACGGCAGATGATGGATGGATATTTGTATATTCGTACATATGCAGTGTACAACGGAGTGTTGCATAGGCAAATGGCAGCAGGCAGATAACAGGGGCAGAGTTATCTTGGAGGCATAATAAAAGGAGGTGTCTCAGAAAAACGCACCTAAACAAAACGTACATTAAGAAAAAGGAAGAACAAGTAAACACAGGCTCTAACCAAGACTTAATGCTGAATGCTGAAACAACCTGGAGACAGATGGAGTAGCACTAGGCAGATGAAAGAATGATTAGGGGACATTAAAGAGATAATTTAATTGGCCGACAAGACACAAGTGATCATATTTTTAATGGTGTAAACAAAAGGAATTTATAGAAAAAACAAGGGGGAGTGTTGTCAAGAATATTAAACCACAGTTTGTCATTAAGAGCACATGTATGGTTCTTTTTTGAAGAATGAATACTTTGCAAGCATCCTTTATTACCTAATCACTGTATCATGTCTGCAACACAACTTCAGCTTATTCCTCCAACAGCAGTTAAAGTTTACAAAAGAACCTCTTCGGACCAAACTAACTTCTGTTTTAGATCTAGACACAGGCTTAGCCTGCTGTTCAGTTATTTCTATTAAATGTTCAGTTAGAAGGTTGACTTGTTGTCTGTGATATATTTCATTTTTTTACGACTGCACCATTGGAGTAATGCAATTTTAATCCTCTACATGTGTGAAACGTGTGGCAGTATTGACAATAGAGTTGACTTTGACTTTGACATATAGCTCAGTGTTATTCTTAAGGGTAGTTGACCGGGAGTCAAATTTCTCTCCATGTGAAGTGATAATACTGTTTAATAGCAGCATAAGAAAGTCATGCTGTACAGACTAAAACTTTATAAAGACTCTCCTCTACTTAATCACTTTGTAGCAAGCCATGTACTGTACTGTAATTCTGCACCTAGCCAGCAGTGTCTGAGTGGTGTGTGGTAGGCAACCATCTTCTCTGAGGCAATCAGTTTGGCAATGAGGCTTGTAAGCTGGCAAGTGCCTTCCCCTGTGTGTCGTGACCACTTGAGGCTGTAGAATTCACCATGAGACACATCCCTGCATAACAAAATACAAACAGAATGACAATAATAAAAGGAGAATCACAAAAAGCTACCTTGACATAGAAATACATTGGGGGACATATTTGAACCTCATTGTTAGTTGTCCTCAGGGCTATATTTACCATAGAAGATGTCTCTGAAGATTCAATATGTCACTGCTTTTTGAGATTGGCAAAGAAAAACATTTATAGTTGATCATGTGCCTGGAATTACTCATAATACCCCGGGGTAATAGCTTTTAAGTGTACCCTAGCCCCAGTACACTGACAATCTTCTTTTTTATTATTTTGCTATTTTTTGGTATTTTGCCAAGAAAGACACACAATCCATGTTTTTATCTTTTTTGTTTTGAAAGATTTTCTTAGCCTCTTTGGACAATTCCTTTTAAGTCGATTTTCCCCCTCTTGCTCTCTTTCTCGCTCTCTCTCTCTCTCTCTCTCTCTCTATATATATATATATACACATATACATATATATATGTGTGTGTGTGTGTGTGTATATATATGCACATACACACACACACACACATACACACATATATATGTATATATATTTTATATATAGCAGTAGAATATGGATCAATGATGAATCAGTTATGCAATTAAATTACCTGATGAATCACAAAAAAATAACTTGAATATATAGCTGGGATAGGCTCCAGCATCCCCCGCGACCATCTTCTGCCGCTAATCCTGCACTCAGGGTCACGGGGGATGCTGGAGCCTATCCCAGCTATATATTCAAGTTATTTTTTTGTGATTCATCAGGTAATTTAATTGCATAACTGATTCATCATTAATCCATATTCCACTGCTCACATGCCCATAGGGTCACAGAGGCTGAAAGGGGACCTCAGCTCACATTAGGTAAGAGGTCAGGCTTACCCTGAACTGGTCAATTAAGGTCTTTCATAAACTGCATGATTTTGGTCAGTGGGATAGAAAATCCCTATCTGTATCAAGCAAATCTGATATTTAAATATTCATTGTTGATGTATTTGTATTTCTTACATATAATTCTCATCACTGCATGATTGACTAAAGTCAGCACCGATTTCTCCTTTAATCCTCTTTAAAAGTAACACATATTTTATAAGTCTTTTCCTTTAGTCTCTTGTTTGTTTTCACTGGATCATCATCCAAAGCCATACATCATACCTGGACCCTGGGAAAGCAGTCGGTCGACGCAATCTATGTCAGATAAAGCGAATGATTGGTCCTAGTATTGTATATGTGTATTGCTCTTATCATGGTAAACTTCACACATGTATTGTAGTGGTTATACCAGAGATCAACTTAGATTGGGACAATGAGAATTATACTTAAATCCGTTGGAAACATATCATATATTCACCAGAGTATATTTTATGGACACCGAGGGGCAGTGGGCTTATATATGTGGGCCCCGGAAGTGTTCGGGGTTGGAATAGTAGTATCGTGATGCTCGATAATAAATTCAATCTTTTATTTAAGACCCCAAGGCTTCGTCATTGATTATTCCTCGCCGACCGCCACATTTAGTGACTCTGACATGATGAAGCCTCGGAGATATCTGAAGTTGGTCTGCTACTCGCTGGGCCCCCAGAACCCAGCAAACACACGCAAGTAACTGCGCGACGTAACCATCAGATACCGGTGCTTGCCCTGCCAGCCCTACAATGGGGGCGGGAACCGCTGCGGGCAGACCAAGTAAGTCGGCCAGACGCCAGATTGCAAGACCAAGTCCGAGGAGGTGTGTGATTCCACCCCGGCCACATCGCTACAAGACGCTCGATCATCCGCGCCCACCATTACCGTCCATTTACCAGACTTCTGGCAGAGAGACGCCAATGCCTAGTTTCAGCATGTGGAGGCGCTTTTCCACCTGTGGGGAATTTTTGCAGATGACACCAGGTACTTTTTGGTTGTCACGGCGCTGGACTGTTCCTCGACACAGCGAACCATGGAGCTGTTGCGAACCCCACCACTGACAGATAGACACAATGTGCTCAAAAGTCTACTGATCCGGAGGTACAGTCTTTGCTCGGTTTCGGCTACGGGTCAGCCTGAAGACCTGATGGAGGGCATGCTGGCGCTGTTGGGAGCCCATGAAGGCGGCTTCCTTTTTTTGCATATTTTCCTGCGTCAACATCCGTCTGCAGCAACCGGGGTTGGCGGAGGAGGCCGACCAAGTCCTGCAGGCGACCGAACAGTTCACAGTCCAGATAGTGGTGCCGGACACCCAACAGACGGCGCCAGGGGCCATGGATAGATCAGACAAGGCGGCTGCCCTGAGGAGGCGAACGACCAACCTCTGCTTCTTCCACGGCAGATTCGGCAGCAAGGCGTAGCATTGAGTCATGCTCATACAGGGCACCTGCAGAACAGCGAAGCCAGAGCTCGATAGCAGCAGTGGGTGCCGGCGGACACACCCATCCCCTGTTCATCAGGGGACTTGAGGTTTGAGCTGCGATTCCTGGGGGACTCAAGCTCAAAGAAGAGCCTAGATCGTGGCCTAGCTAGCAATCGCCAATGAGGAGTTTGCCTCCATGGAATGCCTGGGGATAATGCGGCAGTCCAAGAGCCCGTAGGCCGCTCCGCTCCACATGGTACCAAAGACCGACGAATCATGGCGCCTCTGCGGCGACTTTTGCCGGTTGAATAACATCACCGCAAACGACCGTTACCCCATCCCCCACATTCATGATTTCTCTGTGCGGCTAGCAGGGGCCACTTTTTTTCCAAGGTGGATCTGGTGCGTGGTTATCACCAGGTGCCGGTGCGCGCAGAGGATGTGCCCATGACCGCGGTGGTCACCCCGTTTGGGCTTTTCGAGTTCCTGCGCATGCCAGTTTGGGCGGTCGTTGATTGCACTTCCTGGGCCATCGCATTTCACCGCAAGGTGCAGTTCCGTTGCCCGCAAATGTGTGAGCAGTGACTGGTTTTCCCCGCTCGGCAGTTCTTGGGCATGGTCCATTTCTACAATCGTTTCCTCCCTCACGCTGCCCACCTCCTTCAGCCGCTTTATGGGGCTCTGCCATCCAAGCGGGGAAGCAACATGGTCGACATGACTCCGGAGCTCGTTCGGGCTTTTGACGGGGCTAAGCACGCCCTGGCTGATGCAGCTCTCAAGGCACCCATAGCATTGACAACCGACACGTCTGATGTTGCTGTGGGGGCTGTAGTTGAATAGTGGGTGGCGAAGCATGGCAACCCCTCGCATACTTTAGCCGCAAGCTGCAGGACAATGAGCGAAAGTCTAGCATTTTTGATAGGGAGTTGTTGGCACTGTATTTGGCGACGCGTCATTTCTGCTTTCTTCTGGAAGGCCGCTCGTTCGTGGCGCATGTGAATCATAAGCCTTTGACATTTGCCATGTCTAGACTAGCTGAGCCATGGTCCGCCCGCCAATAGCGACACCTTGCAGCCATTTCAGAATTTACAACGGACATTCAGCATGTGTCAGGGAAGGCATACCCTGTGGCAGATTGCCTGTCATGTGTGCCTTTGTGCCCTGTGCATATCGGGATCTCTCAGCTATGGCCGCTGACCAGCCCGGTGACCCAGACGTTCTTGCCCTGAAGTCGGGGCACATGGGCCTCAAGCTGGAGGAGGTAGTAGTACAGGAAGGACTGCCCCGCCCGGTGGTTCTGGTGGGCTGGCGTCGGCGAGTGCTCAACTCAATACGTTCCCTCTTGCATCCGGGTGTCTGAGCGTCAGAAGGAATGGACGGCTGTGTGTGTTCCATGCCAGCGTGCTAAGGTTCACTGGTATGTTAGGGCTGCCCTCGAGCCGTTTCCGATTCAAGCCATGCGGTTTGACCATATGCATGTTGACCTGGTCGGCCCTCTGCCACCTTCGCAAGGTTTACGCATCTGCTCACCATGGCCGATCGAACCACCAGGTGGCCAGAGGTCGTTCCGCTGTCCTCCACAGCGACCTCAGAGGTGTCTAGGGCATTTCTCTCTTCCTGGGTCGCCCGTTTTGGCACTTTGTCCGGCATCACTTCACCACTCACCGCTGTTTCCCGCAATCTTTTGTCCCGGCGGAGCTCATGTCAGTTTGTTTCATGTTCGTGCGACACGACGCTCACCGCTCGCCTCTTCAGCCCCCGTACGATGGGCCATTCCGGGTTCTCGAGGCAGGTGCTAAGAGTTTCGTGTAGGACATGTGCAGGTGTAGAGGGCGAGTGTTGGTCGATTGGCCGAAGCCAGTGTACAGGGTGGCGGGTGAAGTTCTTCTTCTGGTCCAGGTTCCCTGCCGGGGTCGCCCTCCGTCCAGAGTCCCAGCAGCACCTTCACGGGTCCAGCATCCGGGGCTCCAAGCCGTTCCGACCAAGGAACAGCCGTTTTATCCAAAGTGGAGCTGTTATGGCAAGCCGATAAGGCCTCCCGTGAGGCACTAGTTAGGTTTCAGTGTCCCTTCTGGGTGTTTGGGGGGGCCTGTGTGGTGGACACGGAGGAGCGTGGCCTCTCACCCCACGGAACGAGGGGCTGGGGGTATGGCTTAGGCCGGTGGGCTTATATATGTGCGCCCCGGAAGTGTTCAGGGTTGGAATAGTAGTATTGTGGTGCTCGATAATAAACTAAATCTTTCATTCAAGACCCCAAGTCTTCATCATCGATTATTCCTCGCCGAGCGCCACAATATATTGCTTTTTAAGGGAACAACATAATTCTTGCACCACTGACACAACTTACTATTACTATTGTTAAAAGATTTCCCAGTATTTTGCAAACAGGCTGCACTTTATTTTGAAAATACTGCATTGAGGTGATGAAGTCAAAAAGAGAAGTCTTTCACTTTAGTTTCAGCAGTAAGGACTTGTCCTATTGAAGCAGACTGCGGAAGTCCATAAGCAAATCTCAAACCATCAAAGGTACAAAAGGTTCACTTCACATTCCCAGCAACCTTGAAATTTGATCAAGCTGAACTTCAAGGTTGCACTTCAATATGCTTTAGACTGTAGGTTGAAGATGGATGAAAGAACAAAATGATGAAAAAAGATGAGAAGATAAAAAAATGGCTGTAGTTAAGGAGGATAGATTTTTAACCTCTCATTAAACGGAAGTCAGGTGGATGGATTAAAGCAGGAGATGGGGTAATGATGAAAACAGAGAAGAATTACAAGTATTTCTTTGCTCAATATTCCTCGATGTCCAGAGTGCTGGTTGAATGAAGAAGAGTTCAGCAATCTCTTTTGATGAAATGTTGATTGTTTTTATGAACCTCTGTCTATGAGCTTAAAACTCTTTTCTGTACCTGGTATCCCTTTCATCGAATTTTTGCTCTCTTTTACTTCCTGTCTTACCTTTTTTGTCTGTTTTCTTTCACAGAATAACTTTCTGTCACCTGCCCTTCCAGAGTAAGTGGTTGTACATCGGCACAGAAAGAGGGAACATCCACATTGTCAACGTGGAGTCCTTTATGCTCTCAGGCTACGTCATTATGTGGAACAAAGCCATCGAACTGTGAGTGTTACATCCCACATGTCACCCACATGTACTAACCTGTAAGACAAAACTATTGCCCACATATTCTTAAAATACTGCACAATTTTGCATACAGAGGGGGCGCTTATCCAAAGTGAATCTGTCGATCAATATTTGAACTCTGCAGGAATTAAAGTCATGCTGTCAGCACTGCATTAAAGAATGCTGGGTTTATTGACTCACCTTGCAGCACTTAAGTGTGGAAAAAGTGTGTGTGTTATCAGCATTTTGCCTTTCAAAGGGTAATTGTGGTTTAACTATGAGATATGAAGGAGTGATTAGTCAGTCTATCATTTCCAGGCACAGTATTGGACTCCAGGTAGTGAGTCTACTGTCTCATTGCTGTTTCAGTGGCTGTCTCAGGTTGACAGGCTCCATTTTCATACCCTGCTGTAGAGACTTAAATTATTCACTGGAGCATTTTGCTCCACATGTTTCCCTCATCTTCTTCTCTGCATGTGTGTGTTGGGAGATTAGGGAGGCTGGGTCGAAAGGGGGGTGGAACAGGTGTCTGCTAAGATCAGTGTATGGTGCACGTAGACGTCTCGTCGGCAGGACTGCAGGGAGAGTAGGCGAGAGTGAATGGTGAGAGAGAGGGAAAGGAGAGGAGGGGGAAGTGTATGACAGAGGAGACAAGAACTGAATGGATGAGACAGGACTTTTGCCTGGGGGCCAGAACATGTAGAGGAAGAATAACAGAAGAGTGGATGGCGTAATGACCAAGGGATAAATGACAGTAACAGAGGGCATATGAGTGAGTGAGTGAGTGAGTGAGTGAGTGAGTGAGTGAGTGAGTGAGTGAGTGAGTGAGTGAGTGAGTGAGTGAGTGAGTGAGTGAGTGAGATCCTCTTGGAGAAGAAAAGAGTCAAACACAGAAAGAAACAAGTGAGAAAGGCGTCACTAAATGTAAATGATAAGATCGAGACGTAGATGTGCTTCTTGACTCAAGGTCAGTCAATACGTTTTTGTTTTCATTAGTTTAACTCATTCTTTACAGTCCACCCTCCCCCTGCTCTAGTACATTCCTGCAAGTGGGATCATAAATGTCAAAAGCATAACAGTCATTCAGAGCGATATAAAAATAGTAAAAAAGAAAAATGTAGAAGTGGATAATCAGATGATAGGGGTGCATGATAACATTATATATTGCAATTCAAATATATAGAAATATCCAACATTAACCTGAAACATGTTGCAGTATCCAATTAAAGTGTTCCCAAGGGAAACAAGAGGTCACAGTGTGTTTCATATTGTCTGTCATACCCATTCACCAGTACAGGAGAATTTTTTGTCAGATGAGTTTAGTTAAAGAATGAAGTTGACAAAACTGTCGTAGATAATGAAAGAATTTCAAAATGGTTTATTTCATACTTCATAAACTTTTATGTTTTCATACCTGTGCTTAGCCTTTGGCTCGCCAGTTAATTGCCAGTGACTAATGTGTGGTCTTTGCATGCACATGTCTGTACAGTGTTCTTGGGTGTCAAGAAAAGCGCCTTCAAATAAAAAGCAGTATCATTATAATTATTATTATAAAGTCATAATACATGGAAACTAATAAGACTGTGCTTTGTGTTCATATTGTATCTGTATGTATCTGTGTAATATTTTAATTACTTTTTTAATTTGAAAGACCTTAAAAGAGGTCTTTAGAAAATGCAAAAATAATGTACAACCAAAAACAATATTCAACTGTTGCCCCTAAATCATGTTACTTTTTTACATCTTTTTTCAAATAATGATTTACCCTGTAAAAAGGTATTCAAAGTAATCAAAGCAGCGTGAACCAGCAATGTTAACACATTCATTTTCCAGCCTTAAAGGTTCTAAGCAGGAATGTATATTGATAAGGAAATTAATATAAACAGCTAGATATGTTCTTCACATTACAGATTCTAACATTTAACAATAATAACTCTGCAATTACTTGTACTACTATTGCTACCACAGCTACTACTACTACTACTACTTATAATGATAAAAATAATTATTATAATTGATGAGGATGATAAAAAAAGCCATATACATTTTTGCTTGAGTATAGAATGGAGTCAAGTTGTCATGACTTCATGACTTTTTTAGACATTTTAGCAACTCTGTTAGAACTTCAAAGATAAGTAAGCAGTTGCAGAACTTTTGACATGCTGTTTCTGCCCAAACTGTAGCTCTGTGTGATTGGTTTGGGGAAATTAGGTTTTCATATCTTTTGTTTCTGGCTTCAATCACTCACATAGACATTTTGTTGGATACTTTGTCTTGGAGATAGCAGGGGTTCCAGGAATCAATTCACTGATTCATTGACATTGCTCTCAGTTTGCATATCTGTTTGAGCATATGAATATGTGTCTGTCATTTTTCTTTGATGAAAATCAAAAAGGTGTGTGAGTGATTCTCAGTCTGGATAAAAAGCTTCCCCACCTATTGATGCGTTTTGATAACGTCATCAGATTAAGGTATTGTTTTATCTAGATCAACTGCAGCCGGAGCCCCAATGGTTAATTTGGTGGCAGATAATCAATTAAATAAATTATTACAATGGTAATTTGAACAACAAGCATTTATTTTGAAAATTCACTTTCAACATTTACTTACGTTACTAACAATGTTACTTAGTGTCTTGCAAACGTACTCATAATTTGCGATTAACAATGATATTTGGCCAATGTTTACTGGGTGTTTTGTTAAAATTCCATCCATCTTTGCTTTAGTAAAACCTGAATTATTATACACACACAAGCAGTTTATTTTTAGTATTGAAACATAACCTTCTGAATATGACTATTATTTTCTCACCTTTTCCACAAACAGAAAGGTAAATAGCAATCTGCTTACTTGTTTTTCAGCTAAATGAATAATAGCTTGTGTTACGTCTTTTACTGTCACAGGTGAAGTTGTTTGTCATGTCTAGATGATATAGTTGTTATGGCATAATCTTTATCATTAGGGTCTGAGGTGTTTCATGCTTCTACTTTATTTTTATTGTCTGCCCCATACATTTATCTAAAATGCATTATTCAACTGTACTATTCATTACACTGTCCAATACACCTCTCCTCCTCTCTGATGGCTGTAATATGGCTGGGATTTATGTTCTGGGGTCATCATACCTTGGACAGTGCTATTTGGAGACAAGCTGCATTAACCAACCCAGTGGCCCCCGGCCAGGCCAACATGTTTTTTATGACTCACACCTCCGCTCCCAAGACTTTTGACACACACTACATAATCAACTGCATTTCACTAATGTTGAACCAGTGCTCAAGGCTTTAGCATTATTGCAAGGCCAGATGGGATGCTGTGTCAGTTGTATGCAAGGTAAATATTTTTGTGTGTATCTGATTTGATTTGATCAGATGGTCACCGAGTACAGAACAACAGAACTGGGACAGGAGTGGCTAAATGTTAATTGTTTACCATGACACATAGTTCACATGAACACATTGGCCTGCGGTCTTTCCTGTTCTGACCTGTTTCATTTTCCACTGCTCACCCACTCAGAACCCACAGGCCAAATTCATGTTTTGAATTTTTCATCCTTTTACGTATGGTCCTGGGTACACTGTTTATGCATGTGAGAGGCCTTTAGCTAGTTTTGGTCACTTGTACCAAAACATTCAGCAACTTTGTGGCTGTCCACAAGGCTCAGTCTCCACCCTCCAGGCGGAGGTCCAGGTGTGACCTTTCAACACGCAATAGTCTTAGAGGTATAAATTACAGGTCATTTACTAATCCAAAAAATGTTCGGTCCAGTTACAAGATTGAATGTGACTCAATACCAAAATACCAAGGGGTTGTTTTGCCCCCATGGTGATTTTGAATGGATGTGAAAGCGCTCAGGAGGTGCTTCTTTTGGTGTACTGCAGTCTATGATTCTTAATAGTCTTTGCTTGGTCGAAATTCTGCTTTGTGTTCAAAGATGTAAATTCTGCTTTATGTTCAAAGATGTTTCTGGTATTCCACTGAAACCTGAATTGATTGTTTTGAAGATAATTTGGATGTTCAAGGTAATTATATTCATCATGTTTCATGTCGATCATGTATTCATAAAACAATGAGAAACAGGCATTACATGTTGACCTTATTAAGTAGATTATCTTGCACTGAATATGGATGTTCTTGGGCTCTCTATGCTAAATCAAGTTTTTTTTTTACATTTGATTCAGTCACTGAACTCAACAATGTCTCATGGATAGTCTTGGTAGCAGTCTCTTGTGAAATATTGCATTTTTCATAATTATGTAATTAAGGTAATGTATGGAAAAATGTAGTAACTTTTAAACTTAGACATTGCAACACTTGTAGAATTAAGAAACCTGACAATGTTTTGACATGAAGGCATTGTACATAATACAGTATACAATACTCACTGTAGCCTGATGAATAGCCACTCAACTGTCACACACAATAGATTACAATACCTCACACCGAGTGTAAGTAATCACGAGCTGGTTTCATTTGTGGTCAGGGCTGGGAGACATCACTGCAGATGAAACAGATTTAATTGCGAGGGAATGTCAATCTTCTGACATATCATGAAATAGCAAATCAAAATGTCAAATTTTGTTCATATACACAATTTAAAATGACTAAATAACCAAATCAATTAAATATATAGTAACAGAATACATTTGTGCTGTTATACAATGTATATATAATTGGTAAAATCCTGAACAAGTTTGTAGACATCATCTTTTCCTGCTAATGTGTGAATCGAGAAATGTTATAAAGACATTAACATGGCTTCGTTATGGTGAAAAGTAAAATGATCACCATGAAGTGATGTGACTCACAATGCACAAATGGGAGTTTCATGCTTCTATGAAAAATGAACATCTTACCACAAATTATTACAAATTACTTGACTTATGGAACAATTCTGATTTAATTGGCAGTTTAAGCTCAAATTTATTAACTCACAATTGACCCACTCGTAGTTTCTGCTTTTAGGCATACACTCTGTATCTAGTTATACAATCCGAAAGAAGCTGATTGAACACTTTTGTTCTAGACACTCACTGTTGTCAATATGTTTATGTGTTTATGTTGTAGCAGCTGTCTGGGTGCGCCTGCACAAAAGACTAGTTTTAAATTCACTGTTGACAAAATCCAAAGACAGTTTTCCACATGATGCACTCAAGTCTTTGTGCATGGTTGAATTCACACATATGATAATTTGCCATTTTCTTTTAATGTACTGAAGGCATTACGGGCTGGGGGAATTCATGATGTGCACAAGAAGTTGGTAAAACAGTAGACCATTATAACATATGCAAAAGGGCAAAGATTTCCATACACCAAATGAGCCTTAGATATCCCATGTGAAATTTGGTTTAGCTCTAGAAGTCATTGGTAGGAGCTTCTCATTAGTATGTCCCTATACCTTTGAGCGATGAGAATATTGGTATGCTTTGACCAACACAGAGTGGGAATAAACACATTAGTGTGCAAAAGGTGGAAGCACTCAAATATATCTCAAACATAAAAATGTGCTTATAAACATGCTTTGCCAGATATAGTTATCTGTCTGACCTTTTTTGCTCTATATGTAAAACACAGTCATTAGCAGTGCAGTGGCAAAATTAGGGGTTTCAAGGGAGTATTGACGTGAAGCAGGCATTGTGTGTTTGTGTAGGAGGGTTTGTGTTAGAGTATAGATACATTTTGGGAGCCTGTCTACACCTCACCCATTCTGCCTCTGTTGCCATGGTGATTCATTTATCTCCAGACGTGAATGTGTGTTTGTGGACTTTGTAAATATATTTCTTTGTAATGTAATAACTGTGTGTTTACATGTTCTAACAGCACAAATTTATCATGTGTTCTCACAGGAAAACAGATATCTTAATGTGTAAAGTCTGAAAGCAAGAGTAAATAAATCATGTGGGACAGAGGGCAAGTTTCATTTTGTAATTCAGCAAAAAGGTCATTGTCTTTTAAGGGTGTAGGTGTTACAGATAGAGCGGGTGTTAAGATCTGTCTAAATTGTGCTGACATGAAAGTATGTCTGTGTGTACACACATGTTGCTGTGGATAGCCCTTAGCTGGGAGACAGACAGTGAACAGGGGATTAGCTAAATCAACAGCTCCAGCTGCAGCAGAGCTTAGGTAATACGGCTCCAACATTAACAGACTAAATATAGAGACAAATGAGTGACTGACTGATTAACTCCCTGCCCACTAACTGCTACCTTCTAATAAACGCATATTTCTGCAGATGCTTCCCAGCTTCTACTGTTTTCGTTGAACTCATTGTGCCATGCACAAATTAAGTGCTATGCAATGATTATTTTCATATGCCATTATCATGTGTTTCTACAGCTTGCAGTTATAGTTAAGTGTCATTATAGTGTCCTCTCCTTCAGAGTTAGATTGTAAGTGTACTTAAATACCCTGCAGTACTCAGCCAAAAGAAAGATTTTGCCCTGTCTCCTTTTGCATTACTTCCATTTGGTTGCAGCTCCTTCCTTCTCCTCTGCTTGCCAGGCATTTCTGCCATTCTTCACTGGTATTCGGGTTATGTCTCAGGCTTTAACAGTCACCCCTTTGCAGTTGTGACCTTCCCTGGCACTCCTCACCACACATCATATCTTTAAGGCAGTGCAGACTAGGTGAAATATGCTCCCACATGGCACAGGGAGAGGAGATTTGACATAAGGCTGTCTGGAGGGTAAAGCACAAACAGGAGACGGGGATGGGGAATTTTTTGCTGGCCTCTTTCGCTGATATGCTAATGTTAACACAGACCATGCACGCACATACACTTTGCCATCGGGGACTGTGCTGACAGTGACATCCATCACAACTCTCTGTGAACTTATGTCTTTGAACAGCCATTAAAATCTTAGAAAGATTGGCAGTTCTCTCCTCCTAATTTTGCCTCGTTTACTGCGTCAAAGAAACTCGCTCCCAGCTCTTAACTTCTCATGTGCTTACCATACAGCACTTTTTATGTCAACTATATATCTGTGGCCTCCTATTGAGAGCTCCAGCATGGTATATAGGGGTATACTCTGCATTTATTTATTCATCTATTTTCAATTCTTCTTTTTGTCTCTCATAAGGTCCTCCAAGGCTCACCCTGGACCTGTAGTCCACATAAGTGACAACCCCATGGATGAGGGAAAGGTAGGACATCAACAATGTGTACACAAGTGCACAAACAAATACACTAATCACATTTCCATTTTAAAGAATAGCTAGGAAAAATATGTAATTCCATCAAATAATGTGATCTGCAATAACATGGCTGTGCATCATAAGTATTGATTACTGTCACACTGAATAATTAGTTGTAAGAATAATCTGTCATTACCATGCAGGACGTTTATGATAAAACAGATTTGATTTTTCTAGACAAGCAGAAGCAAACTACTGCTCTTGATAATATATTTTTTTCAGAGTGGCAACTTCAGAGCCTTGGGATCTCACACAAACACAAATGGTCTAATATGACCCATGGGAAAATTAAAAACAAACAAAAACATATGGAGGAGGACTTGCTTTTCCAGCCAGCCAAACTTGTAGGTGTTATACGTTCTAGAGAAAACAAAGGAAATTGGGGATAGTTCAAGATGACTTTTGGTTATGAATTTGGCCACTAGAGTCCTCATGTTGTTTATTTGGCCAGACATGCTGAAAATACTGTAAGTAGGTAACATCCAGTTGGCAACAGTCAGCTCTCTCTTCTTGGATTTTGCTGTTTCTTGCTGATCTATTGTATTATTTAATGATGTCAAGTCTTAAACATCGAGTATATTTCATATTTACAATTCCAAATCAGACAGGCTATGATGCAGCTAGTAACACTACAATTATGGCTATAAATCCCTTACATTAGTTTGGCAAAAAATCTGCTCAGACCAGCTTAAAATTAGGAGCATACTTTTAATTGTTTTGGGTGAGCAATTTGACCCTAAATCAGCCTGATTATCTGTTAGTGAGGGTTAATTATTAGGAGCCCTTCTGATATATTATTATAAAAATGAGTGTCATAGCATTAGGAGATTACTTTTCCCATAATGCCAAGCCTTGATATCTGTCACTCCCTCCCCTCCGTCAGTCAATCCAGCATTGTTGTTGGTGTTTTTTTTACAGATACTGATGAAATCCTGTGATAAGATCAAGGAATTCACATTGGACAGATTGAAATTTGACATTGCAACATTTTCAGGGCTCTTGTAAAGGATTCTGCTCTCTAAAAAAAATGTCACATAGCAAATGTTTCTCTGTCAGAAGGGCATTAAGAGGTAAACATTAGAAATGCATTGTCCCTGTTATAAATCTACCTAAGGTTAAATGTATTTTTGACAAACAATACTGAACAGTGGTTTCTTTAATGTGGATGACATTATCTCAATTTTAGTGTCATATCATAGGTTGGCCTAAGAGTGGGTAATTTAAAGCTTTTAAGAGACCAGGATTTTATGCTGGACATATATTATCAAGTATGTTTTTCTTTAACATCTGTAGACAATCAAGTGATTCAGTCACTACAGTGAGAAGAAAAGCATATCTTTTGCAAGAAGAACAGCTATTAAATTTTGAATTTGTCAAATGTCAGTTTTTCAACTTTCTTAATGATAAATATAATTTTCATCAGGAATATAAAGTAGAGACATATATTTGGATTGAAACCTGCCACATGTGTATTATAAAACTTTATCTTAGTCATGCTCACAAGGCACAATCACAGCCATTATGGTTAATTGTATTTTGATGCAGTAAGCGTATTTTTTCGTTTTCATATTCATTTATTATTCAGCATATTGCAATGTAAATAGTAGCATAGTTCAGAGGTTCTAAATATACCTCATGTTATCTCATGTAAACCAAAATGGACATATTTCTTATGAAGCCGATATAGATGCCTGGCTTCCTGATATAAGGCACATGGATGTTGAATGTTTTATCCTGTCACAATATCTCTTTCATCATATGTCCGTCATCTGTCCTACCTATCTCTCACATTGCTTCATGCTCCTTTTCTCCAGCTTATAATTGGATTTGAGTCTGGGATCGTGGTCCTGTGGGATCTGAAATCAAAGAAGGCAGACTATCGCTATACTTATGATGAGGTAGGCAAATCTTCTCTATTTCTCCTCTTCTTTAACAGCTTTCAGACATTCCTTCTTTTCCCTGATCTACACAGTATCTTTTCATACAGAAACTGGAAATGAAATCACATATTCATGAACAATTGAACTTTTTAGTTGTGGGAACAAATGTGTAGTTGTGACTCTTAGGAGAACCCCAGAGTATTAGAGTTTACTACAGTTGACAAGTCTTATGAGTTGTGTGCATCACACATACATATTTTGTTGATAGACAGAGCTGTCTGAATCTAGCACTTCTCTCATCAAAGTTATGAAACAAATGATTGTACAAAAACACTGCTGACAGGGATGGAATGTGAATTTTTCATTCTTATTTCATCTTTAAAGGGTAGAGGGTGACAGATCTGTCTTCTTGGGGCAGAGCAGCTCATAATTTGCTGTTTAATGAAGATTAAGCTGAAAATTGTTTGGCTTGCAGACTCAGTTACAGTCAACTGTAAGCGGACCACTGGATCTGCTTTATTAAGCTGAAAATCTCATCAAAATAATTCCATAATGTCAGTTGCTTGCTCATGGTATCAATGTCTGACTCAGTTCTCGAAATGAAAACTTGAGAAATTACGGGACTTCGCCCTCCATCTGTCACAGCTAATAGGAATCTGGTTAGTTTATGAAATGGATTTGAATGATACTGCAAGGTTTTATATTCACACAGTGAACGCATTTTGTGAAAGGTGTGCTTTCTAAAAGCACTCAGTCAAATGGTGTTTGTTTGATGTCCAGACTTGTATGAATTGGCTCTATGTTGCTATTAACATTCCCTCCGATCTGTTTCGCTTTTCACATCTCTATCCGATTGCTTTGCAGGAAAAATATTATTGACTACCTTTTTCTTACTCCGGGGCAGGTTGGCGATTTTGATAATTTCCGCCTCACAGCAAGACCGTCCCTGGTTTGATTCCAACAGGGTACTCCGTTTTTCTCCCAAAGTCCAAAAACGTGTATTAGGTCAATTGGTGACCCAGAATTGCCCATAAATATGAATGGTTTTATGTCTCTATATGTGTCACTGCCATTGACTGGATGTACCCTACCTCACACCAAATGGCAGCTGGGATAGGCTCTAGTCCCCCCACGACCGTGAGTGCTGGATAACGGGTGTAGGTAATGAGAGAGAAGACAAAATTTCCCAATCATAGGATCATTAAAGTACATTTCATCATCTCATCTCATAATGAATGAATTATTTTTTACTCTTCTATCACAAAAACATAGTCTCAACTCTTTCATTCCATTGTGTATTACAGTGTTCTCTTCTAAATGTAGAGATTTCGATGAAAGTCATGCATATAGATATGGAAATTAACATACCGTAGCGCTTGCGTGAGCGTGAGCAGAACTAAACAACCTAAGATAATGAGGCAATAATAACACTCTGCCAGTCAGTTCTTTGCAGTTCTCTGCACAACCTAGAAGAACAGATGGCATTGAGGACTACTTCAAAACCAAATACAAAGGGGATTTTTTTTCATGTTTAGTACATACCGAGCTCATGCTCTCACTCTCTTTGCCTTTGCTCTGTCTCCTCTCAGATAAACTAATATCCTCCTGCTGCTTGTAGGGCATTACAATCTCTTGTATTGAATCCCCCAAAGGACCTCATCTCTTGTCTCCAAACACCTGTAGTTACATCTCTCCAGAGACTGAAGGTTGAGTGGATGACAGCTCAGGAGAGAGCGTGGGGGCTGGATTGGGACTTCCGTTTTTCATTTCACTCACTATGGCTGACTTGAATACACAGTGAACACAGACTGCAATGCACATTCATCTTTTCTTTCGAAATGTCTTGAGGTTATTCCTCTGGCTCAAGTTTATTTCGGCTCTAGACCAACCTGCAAGGGCAGAAGGTACAACCATTGTTTTGTATCACAAGTAGGATATTGCGATTGTTGTACCATGACTGTAGGAATAATTTCAAGGAAAGGGTTGAATCCAAAAGCAATAAAATAGACTAACAAAAAAAAAATGTCTTCTTTATGATGCCAAACCATTTTTGATTCTTCAAATAAAAACTGACCTATATGAAAGTAGGCTTTATAGCAGAGCTGTCGTTTCTGACTATAATACAGTGTGCAGGACTTGCTAAAATTAGAGGGACCTGTGAGTGCTGATGAAATCTGTTATGTCAGCAGAAATGGTTCCAAGACATTTCACAGAGTTAAGACAAAGAGCAGTGTGCTTAAACTTCATCGACCAAAAGTATTCTGGTCAGTCCTCTAATATTAGTTGATCAGCTATGTGAATTTCAAATCAGAGCTAGCCAGATAGGGTTCTGTCTCCATCTCTTCTACCCTCAGAATTTTTTGTTGTAAGTCCAGTTTGTGTCATTGCTCACTTCAAGATATGAATTAAATGGTTAATTTTACAACATCTGAAGTAACTTCCATAACACGCACACAAACACACTATATACATATAAATGTAGATATACATGTAAATACATATATGTGTGTGTATGTATGTATGTATGTATGTATGTATGTATGTATGTATGTATGTATGTATGTATGTATGTATGTATGTATGTATGTATGTATGTATGTATGTATGTATGTATGTATAAGTATATGTGTGTACATATATATGTATATATATGTGTGTATTTATATGTGTATTAAAATCCATCTGACACTGTAAAAATTATGGCTTTTTTTAAATGTATTGAGTAGGGATGTAATGGCAAGCATCATTGTCCAATTAACCTGCATATAATATTCTATGCAGATGTTGTCTCATATATTCTCTGCTCTCTATTTGGTAAAATCTATTCCAGTGTATATTACAAATACTTTTATTGGGGACCAATCAAATACAGTATCAAAAACATGTCCATGAAGTAAAACGGAAACTTCTGTAACTTGATGATATAACCCATTTTCAATATTACAATTAGATTTGTTATGTTTGAAGTATGTTGTTCCATGGTTCATTGTTACACCCTCTTATTCCGGTTACTAATGATGTCTGGTCACTGTATTGATGCCTTTCTTGTGACTACAAAGAAGTGTGAAAATCAAGAGTGCATTTACATGTAAAACAACAAGGGTAAATGTGTGAAAGCCTAGCCGCAACTGCAAAAGTTTACCACTTGAATAGAAAAAAAACAACACTATGTCCATACAAATATAAAATCCAACAATGATGATTTGAAAAACAACATTCCCACACCAGTTAATGTCCTTAACTTTAAAGTAGTCCAAATAGATCTAACATTTGGGGCTTCAGAGGAATTCTTGGTATTAGGAGATCATCGAGGCTATAGGTTTAGACAGACACTGCAATCAGGAAGTTCCATGTTAATCTATTTGGAGGACAGGTCCATTGACTCGGTCGGATTTTTTTTTTTGTGTGCATTAAATCCCTTTCATCTGGTTGTCAAGAAGATTTAAAGCAAACATTAGAAATTATTAGCTAACTCATTCTGACACAAGCCTGACTTCATTAGATCGTAGTCTCTTCCCCCCCAAGACCTTCTGAAAACACAGAAAGACAGACAGACAAGTATAATATTCATAGCTAATGGGTCATTTGGCAAGTCTGGTGCAGCATCTATTCGTGGATAGAATGTAATTTTATATATGGTGGCCGGTCTCAGTGTGGAAAAGACTTCTCACAACACTAAGGTTGCTGCCATTTTTTTCAAAGGTTACAAGAAGCTACATTAAGATACTCAATGGTATCTCTGTAGATCCTCTGAGTGACTGAAATGTACAAACGATCAATAATTAGAGGATCAATTTCATAATGCTAATTAAAGATATCATTTTGTTTTGTTTATTAATTATTCAATCATATTTATCAAGTTGTAAATGTACTAATATGACATGAGACTGTGATATTCGATTACTTAACGATCTACAGCACCTAATAGCAGCTATCTTGATGCAAATTACAATATTTTGTTGCCCCCAAGGGGAGGATTCATTATACATATATAAAACTATAATTGGCAATTAGATGATTAAAAAGACTCAGTTTCTTTCAGGCCTTACATAACAAATGCCACAACAAGATAAAAAAAAAAATCCTAAAAAAATGGCTTAATGTAAATGGAAGTTGACATACTTGCCCCAAAATGCTTGTTTTCTAGATTAAGCTTCTTCTGCTTGACTTTGGTGTGTGTGTGTGTGTGTGTGTGTGCGTGTGTGTGACACTATGCTGAGAGAAGCTTTTCTAATTAGCTCTATGATGTGCAAGTATATGTCACAGGTCTGTTTGCTCTCCATAATAGATCTCAGTGCATGTATGTCTGTCTATGTGTGTGTTCAGTTACACCCACTTGAATGGGAATCTTCTATCATCCTCCCACGACCAATTTGTGAAAAATCTTCATGCAATAAATTGTGAAATTAGTTGATTGGTCTTGTTTGGTATGATTAATACCATATGCTTCAATTACCTTACTTAGTTTCCAATTCAGTACATTGCATTGTTCCCAGTTCCCTGAACAATGCACAGTAGATTTCAGCATCTCTGTTGTCTGCTCTCCAGTTTGATAAATGAGCTAATAAGCCCATAAAATATATGAAATTCGATGTAATTGAAGTATCTGTTACCTCATTTAGAGAAAAATATACATTTTTTGTATTTTATCGAACACTAGAAAGTCAATGAAAGTGACATATTACTAGAACTTTAAGGTGTCCTTCATCCCTATAATAAGAAAGTGAAAGTTATGTAGCATGAGTTCGAGTGTTTTACAATTCACTCCACACTTTGTGTTGTGACAAGGTGAATGGAGTTGCTTATACAAGCAGTTGACAATAATTTCCTCAGAAGTGTGGTTGACCTGGACTGCTGCTCCCTCATACTGTAGTAAATCAATTTTATCAGGTGAAGTAATACTGGTGTAGAACTATGGGTTGTTCAGCCCCTTTAACAAACTGTATCATTCTTTTTTTCTTTCAGTGGAAACTTAATCAATAAAATGTAAATACTGTTTATATTTTGACCCAAATATACATACTAACTTCCTTTCAATAATCCATGATACAGTACATATGATTTTGATAGAATCTGGCATTCGTTCACAATGAATCCAGGGCATCTGTGGTAACTACTTCCCCACAAATGTGTGACAAAGTACTTGTCCCTTTGGGCTGCTTCATACCCCTGCCACCACTTCGCACACAAGGACACATATTCTGTGTATGCTTAAATAAGACACGATAATGATTACTCATCATGTCTTAAGTTAACTCCAAGAATGTGTATCACAAAAAAAAAGCTCAAAATTGGATAAGAGTGGAAGTCATGCCATGTTTAAGTGCAAAGACAAGTCATTGAAACGTTAATAAAATGACAATGCGTCACTGCAGCATTACATCTTTTTCACAGGAGCCTGGAAGAAATATGACTAAGATTTAAGAAAATAGAACCATAAAACTACTTGAGACTGCAATTAAAAAAAAACAACAAAAACAAATGTGTTTGTGTGTGTATATGTATGTATATGTATATATGTATATGTATGTGCGTATATGTATATATGTGTAAATATGTATGTGTGTATGTATGCATATACATATATGTATACGTGTATATACATGTATATACATGTATATACATGTGTATGTGTGTATATACACACAAACACACACGCGCACACTCACACACACACACACATATATGTGTGTGTGTGTGTGTGTGAGTGTGAGTGTGTGTTCCATATATATATATATATATATATATATATGTGTGTGTGTGTGTGTGTGTGTGTGTGTGTGTGTGTGTGTGTGTGTGTGTGTGTACATATATACTGTATGTATATCTATAGTAAGAGTCCCCGAGTGGTCCAACAAATGGAATCATCTCATTTACTGTTTTCAGAACATGAGATGCACCAGTGTTTATGATTAACAAAACACTAAAAGAAAAATTATTAACTGTGATTAAAACTAACAGAGATTGATTTAACCAGATGTGTGTTCACATTGACCAAGGTCATCATTCATCTGATATGACTGGATAAAGTGCATCATTTGCATTGGAAGGCAAAGGCCTGTTGAAAAGTTCATTCCATCAAAGGTGAATTTATCAGTCAATGAAGCAGCCAGAAAGCAATGTGAAAATAGGTTCTCTAAACTGGCTAGCAGAAATTCTATATTTCAGTGAAGGCATGAAGTAGTATAAACCTTCTTGTCCTAGAATATCAAGAATCATTATGAATTTTTGTTTTGATGTAAACCAGTGGGGTTGTGGGGATGTAGTGCCTTGCATTCTGGCAAATAAAAACAGCAATATCAACATCAACAACAATAATAGTGATAATAATATGATATCTTAAAATAAAAACAATATGTTACATAGGATTGGAAAAATCCATTTGGTAAGCCTTGTTTAACTGCTTTGGAACCCATTGTGTCACATTTTTGTTGAGGCTCCTCTTGATAAGTTAATGTCAAAACACGGGTTTCACTGGGTTAGGAAATTTATTTTTAAGGCCATCCAATTGCAATTTTATACAGCAGATATTCTTCTTGGTCTAGAGTCTATATAAAACATTAGAAAAAAAGAAAACAAACCTCAGATATCAACATAAAATGTGACTTTTTTGGGAGGAGTTGGCTATTGAAAAGTGTACCACACCAGATCCACTAAGCAGTAGCAAACAGTTGCAGAGTTCCTGCACTTTTACATTTTACGAAGTGACTGAAAGTGGAAAAATAGTATTTTTGATGTCCGCAAAGTATATTGTACCATATAAAGGTTGAACATCTAAGCCATTTGTAGGGTAGCTCCTCTTTTAAGACAGAGAAATTTGTACATGATAGGGTCACATTGGTCTTTTGCAACTGGAAGGACTGAACACTTGGGGATTTTATTTTCTACCTTGTTTGTGCATGTGAGTGTTTCTTGCATGCTGCAGAATTGTTACTAGTTTGGTGTTCTTTTATTGGAAAAGATAAGAGTAAATGTTGTCAAGTATTGCAAGTAACAATTAATGACATTGAAAGTGAAGCATAACCAAGATGAATGAAGGGTACATTAGTTGTGTTTTAACTATGACTACATTTGGAGCCTCATACTTGGGCAAGGGATCAAGAGCTCAGTTGTAAAAGAACAACTAAACTCAGATATATTTACGGTTGAAGTAAAAGAAAAAATAGATGTTTATAAATTACATGAATATAACAATACTTACATGACCTTGTAAATACATCAGAATAATTTTACCTACTCATACTTCATTCTTTCAACATTCAGCAAATGAAACATAAAAAATTCTCAATGCATGAACTTGATGCCATAGGAAGTACTCTTTTATCCTATGGCCAGCATCTGTTCAGTGGTGCATCATCCAAAGTAATCATGTTTGAAAAACACATGTATCCTAAGGCAAACCTTGAATCTGTGGCGCACATAAAAAATGATTTCAAATGTTTCCTCTTGCTGAACCACTGACAAAATCCCTCCCTCCCCTGATCTTTACTGTTTCGTAGGCAATCCACTCAGTTGCTTGGCATCATGAGGGCAAGCAGTTCATTTGCAGTCACTCAGATGGGACACTGACCATATGGAATATCAGAGGCCAGGGAAAACCCATACAGACAATCACCCCACATGGTAAGTAGGTGGAGATGACCAAACAAGAAGTTTCTTTAGGTTCAATAAAGAGAATATTTTAGCAGGTCCATTCGAAGTGATCTGCTTCGCACTCTTTCACAATATTGTTTTAAACAGCACATAATAGTTTTCGTTATTTGTCCTTTATTGTTTCTGTGCCAAATGAGCGAATTTAACATAGATTTTATTGTAACAAATAATATTAGCACATAAATTAAAGCATGGGGCCTATAAGATATAGATTTTTACAGAAGTTGAAACTTCTGCCTTGTAAATGCTCATTTTACTTCCATTCAAATATGAAACTTTATTACACAGCCCTCCTGTACACTGTTGTCCCAAAACAAAAGAACTATAATGGAATGTGTCGCTATTCTTGTATTTTTTCAATGTCTGTGATGTTTAAAAAGCAGTAAATTACATCTTCAATTAATGTTTTTGTGTTTCCTAAGCTAAACTGCTGTGTCTTGGAAAGTATAGTAAATACTTGCCTGTGGCGGTACTTCCTAACCGTTTTCTGCAATTGTTACTTTTTTTTCTGATGACACATATTCCATAACTCTACGGCCATTTGATATTTTTCAGGTAAAACTGTCAGACACAAACAAATCACTGTTTGTCAGAGGATAGAAGTAGACTTTGCTTTTTACTGAGTATTCATAATCCACAACAGTTGTCAACCACTGACCTTATACACTTCTGGAGGGTTTAGATGAGCTAACTAGCCTTTTTTCAAATCTGCATAAAAAGTTAGTGAGTAGTAAATTTGGTTTCAGGTAATTGAACTTTATCGAGTTATTGGGTCCTGCTTCTTTTTTGGCTTTCTTTCCCTGAACATTTAGTACGAATGCTTTCAACTACCATTGTGTGCTGTGACAGCCCCGCTCCTTACATGCTCCCTCATCATGTACCTGTTTCACTCAAACGAATGTTGTCAACTCAGTAAGACTGTGTCTGTTTGCTTTGATTTGTATATGCATACATAAAGTGCATGTGTTATGTTCATTTCTTGCAGACATATTTTAATCAATATCCCTCCTTCTTTTTCCCCGCACACCAACTCGCCCCACAGAGCACTCTGACTGTCAGTCAACATGAACAGCATGGAAGAAGTACAGTGGGTGAATGTGACAAATGGACAGAAAGAGCCAGAGTCAGAAGGAGAAAAAAAGAACTGAATTAAATGAAACAAAGAAGTTCTTACCAGTTCCTGAACTGGGTTTTTGTGTGTGTGAGGAATTGTACAGGATTTCACCACACACGCTTTTTAATTACTTGTTTCTCCCCAATGCTGCTTGCATAATTAGTTTGGTAGTTAGTAGGCGATTATACAAATTCCTTTGACAGGTTAAAGGAAGGTGTATAAGTCCTCTATTAACTGTCTTTTCGGACCTGTGTTGTTAGAGATAATTATTAAAAGTAGTTATTTGTTACTCAGACAAATTAGCTGACTGAAGCTCTTGAATAAAAATAATTTTAGATATGTTCAGACAGATGTTATGTACTCTGCTACACAATACGTACTGTCTGGTATGCATATTATGAATGTGTATATTTACTTTAGATAGGCCACCCTTGAGACTTGCATTGATTGTAAATCATCCAGCATTGTCACACCTTCTTTGCATTTGCCTGCATCTTCCCTCTCTGATGAATGATGCTGGAGAGACCTTTAACTGTAGCTCCTGGGGAAAATAACAAAACACAAAAGATGGGGCAGTGTTAAGGCGGAAAGGGGTTGAAGAGGGGGCGAGCTGGCAAACTAACCTTCTGTTTGCTCTATTTTAGGAAAACAGCCCAAGGATGGAAAGAAGCCAGAGCCTTGTAAACCCATACTCAAAGTGGAGTACAAAACCACGAGAATTGGGTAAAGTCTCCTCTTCTCTTGTTCTCGTTCTTTCTCTTACTTTGTCACACTTTGTTGCACCCACGCACGCAAGCACACACACATGCTCAAACGCACACACACACACACACACACATACACACACACACGCGCGCACACATCTGCACTCATGCAAAATATATATATATATATATATATATATATATATATATATGAGTGCATTGCTTCATTGTATACATTTAAAACATTGACACATTCAAGGTCAATGCAAAGTTTAAAAATGCATTGCCTAGATTAAGAGATTTAGAGGTATTGAAGTTGCCGGCCCAGAGAAAGTAGCAATCTCAGTTTCAACTCTTTTTCTCTCTCTCCCACTGGATTTTCATCGGGTACTTGCATACATTCATAATTAAGTGGCACACTGTATATATTAATATCCAGGACTTTTACCAAAGGTCCTCCATATTTTGTGTCTCCTTAAACCAATCAGAGGACACACACCATTCTTTTTTTAAACAAAGCATTACAGTAGTGGGAGTTTCAAATTCTCTGTGTAAAATTATTAAACAATGTAATGAGTAAGAACTGTGATTGAACTGTTAACTAATGTATGCTGTTGGTGATTTTTTTTTTTTTTTTTTTTTTTTAATATATTCTGATAGCTTCAATGACAATTGAAAAATATACTGATAAATCTTCTGGGACCTTTTATGTCCGTCCTTACTTGTTTTTTTATGTGTGTGTTTTTACTTTAGGGACCCCTTTATAATATTGTCTGGTGGTCTGTCCTACGACACAGTGGGTCGACGGCCTTGTCTAACAGTTATGCATGGAAAGAGTACAGCTGTGTTGGAGATGGATTACCCCATAGTAGATTTCCTCACTCTTTGTGAGACACCATACCCTAATGGTGAGTTTGAATTTGAATCTTGCTGCTACAATGTGCATGGTTATTGTTTTTGCAATTTTTATGTTGATATGATAATTGCAATTTGAAACACAAAATCCACACACCGAGAGTGCTCCAAAAATGAAAGTAATTTATTTTACATAGAGAACAGAATTTTTTTTATCGCATGATGTTTCGAACAAAAATGTTTTTTCTGAGATGTTTATCAAATTATGTTCTAAGCATCATGACAAGCATCTGAAGAAGAACATTTTTGTTCGCAACGTCATGCGATAGTATATAATCCAGCATGTAAAGCCTTGTGTGTCATTATTTGGCTACAGGAAGGCTTACCGAGTCATGTAATAGTGGTGACTTCATAATGTCACTCAGAACCAGCTGATATCATCTGGTAAAGAACCTTATTGGTTGTCTGGACTATGCAGTTTATAGATAATCCTTACAGAGATAGCATGAGAAGCTCAGTAAAGACAATACTTGTCAAATTCAGTCTTGGTCTAACACCGCATACTGTTGTCTAAAAGCTACATCATGGTACTTACTTAGGATTTATGCGTTATTTGAATGGTCTCAGAACATGGTGTTGTTTCAGACAGTGAGGCCTAAATTACTGTTATGTATGGAAAAATACAGAGAAAAAGGTTAATCTTCCCTTTTTGAAAGTTCTAGTTGTTTTCAGACTTGTGCGAATGATACCACTCGGTTGATCTCAGAGAAAATATTGGAGTTTGACATTCAAAACATCAGTTAAACGAATTGGTAAGCTTAGACAAGTGATAAAATCATAATTGACTAATGAATGTGCAACCACTTCAGCTAAGCAACTGTGTGACATTTGTGTTCGAAGATGAGCTAAAAATGATGTATGTTTAGACACGCCAACTTGACTTTCTCAAATCATTGTGTAGATTTTCAGGAACCTTATGCTGTGGTGGTACTTCTAGAAAAGGATTTAGTGGTGATCGACCTTGCACAAAATGGGTGAGCAAGTCTTTATGTAATATAGCCCCTCACTGTCTTCACTCCCATGTGGGCTAAAATATCAACCTACCATTGCTCATTTTCTCAACCATATTTTGATATCCACTTATATCATGCTATAAACACTTATTCAGAGATTATGTTTGGCACATATGGTATCTGAATTTGTTGCCCAGCTTGTATCAAGCATAAAAGATGACCTCACCTGTGCTCTCTTGTTAACAGTTACCCCATCTTTGAAAACCCCTATCCTCTTACTATCCATGAATCCCCTGTGACCTGCTGCGAGTACTTTGCCGACTGTCCTGTGGACCTCATACCAGCACTTTACTCCGTTGGCTCACGACAGAAAAGACAGGGCTACAGCAAAAGGGTATTATGCTTATCTTGAAACACTGCATCTCATTGTTTTATGCTTTATCTTCTTTCATGGTTTTGGTTTTGAATTAGTCATCACAACTAAACAAGGAGGAAAAGGGAAACATGGGGAAATAATTATTTTTTGTTAGTAATTGAAACATTAAAGATGCAACACACATTTTATACACAGATTTTAAGATGAGGACTCTGCAGTGATGATAAAATGCATTTGTATTTCAAATTGTCTACCAACTAAATGTATTTAATAAACTTCATTTGCATTGTTATACAAAGTTAATTTCTGCCTTTTGCTGATTTACCAAATTGCTAATGAATTTTCTCTCTGTTTCTCTCTTTCAAAAATTAATCAAGAGCTTTTCTTAAAACCTGTTTTGACATGATACTTACTTAAGTCACTCATCATGTCTTTTTTCTTTTTTCTTTTTACAAGAAAGCAGTGAAAGGGTGTTTTAGAATGCTGCATGAATCAACTCCTCCAAATAACTCAGAATACACTTAAAAGATTAATGAAAGACTATAGTGGTTAGCAAAAAGGATAACAATGATGCCTTGAAGGGAGAGAGAGCTGGCATGTTCCCTATAAGAGCAAAAATGCCAAATTACCAGTGTAAATGTCGTAAGCCATACACATACAGCCATACCCCCCTTTTTTCCCCTTTACAGTGTCAGTGCTACCATTCTGGTCAATTTCAGTCAAGTTATTATTCAGTAGGTTCAAATATTTATTTCACTCTCAAAAAAGGTTTGATTTTCTAGAATATGAATGCATATTGCATCCAGGGCTCATTTGCATCACTGTTACTCAAAAATGTTTGTCAGTGTTGCTGTGATGCTAAATGGACTATATGATAGGGCCATATTACCTCGCGATCATATGTTCCCTTTGGACAACTACTCTCTCCTCTCATTCAATTTGCATATCCTTATATCATCTGAGATAGACTCCCCCCCCCGCCTATGTTCTTTTCCCTGTTGCCTTGTTCATGCTTTCTGTCTGAAATGTCAGCATGTACCGACCCAACCAGCCGTCTTGCTGCTGCAGTAGCTTTTTCTTTTTTTTGACAAGCAAAAGCTTGGCTGACCTGCGGGAGGGCTCTTTATTTAAAGATCACTATGAGTCATGCTGATGACCTTTGTATGTGTCAGCGTGTTCATAACCGAACCCTTCATCACACACAAGCAAACTTAGGTGTAAGAACACACTCATTTAGGCACATGAAATAAGTTACCCAATCCCTCACCTATTCATTTTCAATATTTACATACCTGAAATGAAAAAAAAAAATTATAAAGTTGCTTAATCAACTCAATGAAAAGATGATGGTAAATGTTGAGATTGTGCTTTTATTATTTATTTATGTATTTACTTTGTAATATAAGCAACACAAATAAGATTAATTTTGTGTGATTTACAAATGTAAATGTGACTTGAAAAGATGTCATTTATTGAGTAGTTTTAGTTAAAAATGTCTGGCTTAATGGGAACAAGCTTTCTATGCTCCGTAACACAAAGAGACAAACCCTTGTATAGGTTACCTGCTATTAACTTTTTATTACTTGCTACACAAAAGTAAAGTGGGCATGTTTTTTGCTAGAGCTGACTTATTACATATGTCTTGATAAGTTATAGAATCAAAATAATAAATCACGATCCAAAGTTTTCAATATAGATGATTTTAGGTGAAAATGACACTTATCACCTGTCAGACCTAGTAGGGCAAAAACCTGGAAGAGAATGTTGGCCATATGTTGACAAAGCTCAATGTTTCCACTTGCATACCTGTTTTTCCTCCTGTACTCTCTCATGTACTCTAATATGATATGTGTGTCTTGTTTTCTATTGAGGAATGGCCCATTAGTGGTGGAAACTGGGGTCAAGGCACACAAAGCTACTCTGAGATCATCATCACAGGGTATGACAATATACATTTTGATCTTGATGCAGCTCAGCTACTTTCACCTCTCCACCACCATTTATGTATCCCATCTCAGAGGCTTCCCTTAAAATATTTCCTGTGGGGACTAATGTATTTTAATTGTGTGAATGTTTCTGACAAACACCTGGAGAAAGAACATTTAATGCCAAATTCCCATTAGTCCTGTGATTATTCTCATTCCTTAGGGGTTCAACAGTCTGCAAAATATTTAGCTTAGTCCTAACATCCAATAAAAGGCAATTATTGAGAAGTTACTATACACACACACCCACCCACAAACACACACACACACACGCACACACATTTATATTTATACATTTATATGCATATATACTGTACATACATTTAATAGACCAATGTCAACCAATGTTAATCACCAAAAATGACAGAAATGAATGAATCAAAACTATTCACTATATAGTTTTCCTCGGTTCCATGTGGATTTGCTATAATTGAGCAGTACACTGTCAAATCAATTAATTGCTTGGATAAATCTTAATGTCTAAGCAAACAAAAAAAAGAAGTGATTGGTTTGTGTTTCATTCATATTTTAGATCAGGCATTGTGGTTGGGGCATGTAGCCAGACATCTCATTGTCTTGTCTTTATGATGAAAATTTGAATGCAGCTATTCTGGGACCTGTGGTATACTCCAAAGCTGTCCAAAAAGTTGAATAGGCCTCCAATTCTAAACGTTTTTTTTTTTAATTTTAAACTGAAAGGAGTCATCTTAAAAAGAGAATTAAAATGTATAGTTAAGTAAGTTAAGTAAAGCATGATTGTTTCCTGGTTAAATATTTTTGTGAAATGTCTTGTGTTTTGTGCTTTTGTTTTGATGAGCTTGTTTGTTGAAACTCTAAAAGTTTTTCAGTCTCTAAAAAGTGTAATGTTATATGCAAACTTATCTCATTCATTATTGTATAACAAATTTCCTTCCTCTTTTTTTGGAATCATAGACACGCTGATGGAACTGTGAAGTTCTGGGATGCTTCTGCAAGTGAGTTAATTTATACACGCATGTGATGAGTGTTACATGTAGTTGAATTTAAAACTATGTTGGAATTCTCTATCATCAGTGCTTAGCCCAGAGGGCTAGTGATTTTCTGGGTGCGTCCACTCTATTGATTTTATAAACATTTATTTAAATTAGTGAAAGGCTTGTTTTGCATCTATTCTATTTATACACAAGACTGCCTCAGTCTGATACAATTTTAATTCCAAAATCAACTAGGTTGAGAAATGAATGGTTCTTCTCTTGCAAATGAATCCACAACTCATCATCTAAGTTGTGAATCCTTTATGTAACAGAAAAATACTTCGATTTGGAATATAGACTCAAAAAATTGTAAGAATGCTCAACAGTGAAAATGGTTTTGATATAGGTTTAAGATATAGAGGAGAAATGAATAATAGAAAACTAGATATCATTTTGAAATGTATCTGGAGGTGTTATAAAAATGATAATAATACTTTTATTTTGAGTGGAAACAGAACTCCTAATCATTCCTCTACATATATTACAAGTGAGAGCAAATTGTTTTTCAGCTGCATTTGATCATGTCTGCAAATTTTTTATTTTAGTTTACTCTTACTGTGTTTTGAAAAGATCTACAGACAAAAACTTTAAGAAATCCCTGTACACTTGCTTGCCCTCGCCACTCGTTGGACTTCACGGGGCATTTACTGCATAGAGACTGTGACTCTTTCCTCAGAATGCAAGCACGAAAGAAAATACCATATTGGACTTGCTCTTTCATTTCAGAGTCTGTAAAAATCAACTTTAAAGTGTTTTTTTGTTGTTTTTGATCACATCACTAAGTATCTTGTTAATTAATTGTTTCCTGAGGAGGTTGATATCAGTACTACTGAAAATACCAACTTGTCTCTATTCGACATCTCTGTAGTGAAACTGACCACAGTCTGTTTTTTTCTTTCTAGTAATGCTCCAGGTGCTCTACAAACTCAAAACAGGCAAGGTGTTTGACAGAAACAGGTCCAAGGAGGACAAGGGCAGCACAGAGGTGTCAGATGAAGACCCGTTTGCCATTCAAATCATGGCCTGGTGCCCGGAGAGTCGGATGCTGTGTGTGGCTGGTGTGTCAGCCAACGTTATCATCTACCGCTTTAGCAAGCTGGAAGTAACAACTGAGGTTGTGCAGGTAAGTATCAGTTTATGTTTATCATGTTTTACCACTTTTTCAATTGTGAATAACATGTATTTTATGTTTATATTTCATATTGCTCTTGAAATGCACTTACACCTTGTATTAATATGTTGTGACATAAACATGAACATGCTTTCACAGTTATGCCAAGTCAATAGCAGAATGGTTGTCATGCCAACAGACAGAACAGGAAAGAAGCTGAGCCATCATTATAATCTGCCTTGATTATGACTTACAGGGGTGTGGTATGACTCAGTATATTGAGAAATGTGTTTTATTCTACAAGTAAGAAGAATTATGTATGTGCAGTTCCTGTTTCTTTCACTGAAGAAGTGGCATGTTACATTCAAGCATAAGCAGTCTCTCTTTCAAACTGGCGAAATTAGTCGTGCTAAGCAGCCATTCTGTGGAGTTGTTGGGCAGGATTTAACAGGGTCACTTGTCAATCAGAGTATGTGGGCGGCAATGAGATGTGTTTTTCCTTGCAGGTCTGCGAATGATTTTTAATTTTTTTGGGGGGGCATTCTCTATGAATCACATTACTGCCTCTATTTTAGAAATGTCCAATTATTCTGTTCTTTCAAAACAAAGCGAGTGCTTAAAACTAAAAATTGAATTATTCTCATTCTGAAATATATCCCATAATCCGATATCCCCGTTCTTCCAGAAGAATGTAGATGAAAACCGAATCTTTTTTTTCGGTTACAATCTGCTGTTTTTTGTACCATAGGTACAAAGGTTGAGTCATGTGTCACTCCTAGTGTGTGATAAGGATATGGATCATGACAAGATATTCAGTGTAAGCTGGCTGTAATTAGGAACACAGCCATGCTTTACACAAGGTCAGACATCTAAATCTATCTCTAATCTTGAAGAAATGAAGATGAATGTGGAGAGGGATATAATGTAGAGACGAGCGCTGTTTTATTCTGATATGCCAACTGGGCTTATGAGACTACCAAAATGCAAAATCCAGGAACTTGTAGCCTTTAGGAACATAGTTTTTGTGGGCCCTTTTTTAGTGTTTCTATTACATTTTTTGCAATTGTGAAGGCAATGGTAACTTGAAGTATACTTCGAGTACATTTTAATAAGAAATGACTGCGAATTCCTGTGGACATTTTTCACTGTTGCGTGCTTATCTTATTATCGTAGGAAATGCTTTTTTGCCTTCACAATTTAGTAATCTGTTTTTAAACCTAAAATAGCTGGATTCTTTTTCCTTTTCAAATTTGTTTGTGCACAATTCTAATGTAGTTACTAGAACTGCGAATGCAGTATGAGCTGAATGACGTGGAGTCTCCAGACGGAGGTGGTGGAGGAGGGGAACAGACATCGGCACATCCCACCCCTGGTGCCTCCCCCCAGACCAGTGGGCCGCCGTCACACCCCTCTACCAGTAGCAACAACTCAGACGGAGGCAACATGCCCTGCCTCAAGTACGAAACACACAAAAACACTTCAACTTCCTCAAGCATCAGGATCGCTTGAGCAGATACCCATAGACACTCATCCGCACTTGAGCTTTTGCCTTTTGCCTCAAGCACACTTGCTAAGACTTCGTGCGGGCCTGAAGCATTCTCAGCCACAGTTTTCCTATCATCTCCTTGTTGCCACTTTCAGCAGCCAAAAACGCTTCAAAATGTCACTTGCCCTACTTGTCATTTTGATTTTGTAAACATTTATTTTTACTTTATCACACTGTTTTTCATTCCCTCCTTTGGCTATCATGGGAACACTTTTCACCTCTTTTCCTCTGTATTGTTTCTTCTCCAGAGTGCGCAGTACTCCTCTGAAGCAGTCTCCGGGATACCAGGTAGATTTGGTGGTCCAGTTAGTGTGGGTGAGCGGAGAGCAGCCTCAGCAGATTACAAGTTTGGCACTCAATTCCTCCTATGGCCTGTAAGTGCAGACACGATGAAAAACGGATATGATCTTTATTCTGCTATAGTCTTTTGGTTCAGGGAAAGTAACAATTATTTGAATATCTACCTATTTCATATTAAGTGGAAAATTAAGGAAAATATGTGTAAGTAAGCATTCTGCAGGCCAACCTGTCAAATCAAGATGTGAGCTCTGCTGGCTTTACTCATATCTCCTCTTCTCTCCCTTTTAATATTTGTTCCTTAACCCTCATCCTTGTGTAACTTGTGCATTTCTCTTTACTCTGTCATTTTTCCTTAGAGTGGTGTTTGGCAACAGTAACGGTCTGGCAGTTGTGGACTACATTCAGAAGACAGTTGTGCTCAACCTGGGGACGGTTGAGCTGTACAGCTCCAGTGACCCTTACCAGAGACAACCTCGCTCACCGAGAAAGACGCGGCAGGCATCTGGAGGTATTCAGAGCTGTCTTCAGTTTCCAGATTCCCAATTCCCATGGTAAAATTGAAGGGAGACAAAAGCTCAGAATCATGTCAGAGCCTTTGGATTTAACCCATAGTTAGAGTTTTAAGATAAGTAAATGGAAAACAACCAACAATACCCAAACCATACATAAACCAGGACCGCTTTAGTAGATAGAAGAGTAGATCCTACACTCTCAGGAGTTAACAGACTGTCAGGTGTAAGGGATACTTTCTGACTACAGTTTTGGTTGGCTTTACTTTAGTTTTGTTTTGTTGACACAACTAAACATCTGTCATGATGCCTGGAACCAATCGTCCTTGAAGGTTCACTGTCATCCAGGTCATGGTTTTTGTTGTCAAATCTTGCCGTAGGAAGTGGACTTAGCTGCTCTCCTTAAACATGTTTCACCTCTCATCCGAGAGGTTGTTTCAATTCTAACGGGCTGTGGGGAATTTCCAGTATAAAACTGCAGAGGATGGGGATGGGCACTGATTGAAGTTGAATGGGGTTTATTGTGCCAATGTGGGAGCATAATCCATGAAGCAAATCCATTAAATCATATATAAATACTATTAGCAATAGTATTTATAGTAGTATAATAGTATTGGTAATAGTATAATAGTATTGGTTGCAACCTGCATTGATAGAAAAAAAGATAAAAGAGCCTTATGTATCTGGTAACAAAAGGGTTTTGAATTTTTTACATCATTTGTTTGTTTTCCTATTTCCACTTTGAAGTGTTACTGGTTTTAAGCTGAAGTATGGTATGACAAAACTTGAACATAAACATTGTTTGTAAACCTCAACTCCACTGGTGTATAGACATAAATTAAAGTTGCTATTTACCTCCTGTATAGCTAATTATTGTAGACATCTTTCACTTGAACCCCCAAATTCTTTAAGCAGATACTATTTATTGGGTATTACAAGATCAATGGAAATAAACTGCTGCATTTATATCACTGAATTACTCCAGAACTTTGCAAAGTACAAACCATTGGATTTCAGTCATGAATATGTTTTGAGGTCAGTTAAGGACACTGGGAACTCGATGTGTTTTTGCAGCTGGAGCTCAGTTGATAGAACCAGATTTAACCAGTGATGTCATAACATAGTGTATCAATGTTTAAACTTATCCAAGCATGAAAAACATTTACTTCATATTTTCTGATAGAAAAGAACTAAATCATAGAAAATTAACCCGATTGAATAGTTACCCAAACTAAAACAAATAATATAACTTTGCCATAACCACTATTAATTATTTATCTTCATTAATCTTTTTTCTCTCGTTTGTCTCTTCTGTTCGCATACACACGCTGTCAGCACTCAGCACAGCGCACATTGCCAATGCAGTTTTCACAGCTATAATACAATATAGTTGCACACTTTCTGCAAGGACACATTGACACCCAGTGTAAGGTGATGAAAATGCACCTTCATTGATGATGCTGCAGTGACATTTTAGTGATCTGACAGATTAAGTGTGCTGTTGTCCGGGGATTTGTTAGCGTTTATACACAAGTATGCTATGTAACCATGCATGCGCATAGAATAAATTACACACAGGCTCATGCCAAAACTCACATATACACAAACAATCACACATGTAAATATACACAGAGCATCTGGTGTCGCTGGATGGTAAGCAGTGGGCTGGCACCTGTCAGATACTGGCGTGAGTGAGCAGCAATCAGGCGTCCAGCTGTGCTTCCCTGCCAACAGGGACTGCTGCCTGCTTGTCTTTTTGCCTCGCAGGACAATGTATCTCTCTCTCTCTCTCTCTCTCTCTCTCTCTCTCTCTCTCTCTCTCTCTCTCTCTCTCTTTCTCTTTCTCTCTCTCTCTCTCACACACACACACAAAAACACATGCACACACTCATGTACATGCAAAGGATGGTGGGGCACAATGCTAAAATCAGATAACTAATCAATAAATTTGCAGTATATTTTGATGGCTTTTTGACTTGTTGATTTGTCGTTTAGTTCAACCGTTAACAGTGATTAGTTGACCAACCAAAATCTGTTAACATCCCTTCAAATACAGCTGACATTCAAGTTCCCCTAAAGTGATCATGTATGATAGAAGGAAGAAAGGAAACTGTTATCCCCTCAGATAATGACCAAGCAGCAATTCATTTTTGATTTGCTTCACTGTGGATTTTAATGATTTTAACTGTGTGATCTGCAGGTTTATGTGACATCAATGAAGGCTCAGCAACATCAGAGGACCGCTGCAAGTCCCCTACTTCAGGTAACATGTTCCTCAATGTATTTCTCGTAAATATTATTTGCTATTCAGACATGAAACTGAGAACTGGTTAGGTTAAAAATAGACCTAATACCATAAAATTTAATACAAGATGAGAACGAGTTAGGGAAGGGGAGTAGCGTTGGAAAAACCGATATGTCTTGTATTGTTGCTCATTTCGCTAGAAATGCAAGGAAGATTTTTTTTTTCCAGCATTAAATTGTGTGGCTGTCACTTAAATTCAAAAGTCTTTAGAAAATCACACTGCAAGCTGAATACCAATGGTATAGGGGGGGATTATGCATATTACGTATGTCTGTGCGGTTTTATAGTTCCCAGAGTATTGTGAGCAGGAATACATTTGTTTTTATCTCTCTCAGTAACCAGGAAACCTGGGTAACATAACAATATCATATCTGTTTGATACCAACTGACAACAAATCATCATAGAAGAGAGGATGAAAGCCCAGAGCAAATACCATATTCTGATTGAGAAACCAATTAAAAAATGAGTCCATGTTTGCAATGGGAAAGCAAGAGTTTGAAGCTGTGTATTTTCCACATAAAATACTGTATACAGTATATTTACACACATCATTAATACAACTTTATATCGGTTGTTTACATACTATAAAGAAAGCTATATAAAACATCGTGTCATTGGTCTGTATTGATTTGGGGATTTCAGTTGTAAGATGAACTACATTTAGCAGCAATGACTAAGCGCAAATTAACCAAAAATATTATTTGTTGGAATATTTTATTCCCGCTGATTTTTGTTTGTAACAGTCACTTTTAAATTATCCTTCAACTCTATCACAGACATTCAGAACTTTGTGATTGCATGAGAAGCCAAATTAACTTGCTGTTTCATTTCGCTCCTTCTTAATCTGCATTACATTTAAATGTGCTAGACAAGACAATAGCTCAGATCCATCTCAGCGGGGGTAACTTTGCTCTGAAAATAAGGACGCCTTATAAAAAGGTCAGATGAAAAACAAATCTCAAAGTCTCGAGTCCTACTTCCACCCAGGTGTGATGACTGTCCCAACCCCCATTTCTGGTGCCAGCAGACTGCAACTTGATACAGCTTGATACATCTGTCTCCTCTGCATTATTCATAGGACAGAGAGTGATAAGGTGCCTTACAAAAAAAAAGTACAATCCACAGTCTAGGTTTAAGTCTTGTTATTTTTTACAGTTTTGGTAAGCAGTAAAGCCTGCTCCTCCAAAGATACTGGCATAAAAAAGATCAATATTTTTTTAAAGATGGTAACACATTTAATGGTCGGAGTTAAGTGACATTTTTTGCAATAGATTTTATTTACATTACAATAATACTAAAAGGCTTCTAAATCTGAGACTTTCAGTCGTAGTTTTAACCTACATGTAGTATTTATAACTGTTTTCTAGGTTGTTTGTTTTTATGTTAGGCATAAAAAATTGTCGTTTTGTTTGCTCACGATAACAGCCACTTAACCTTTAGATTGGATTTCTTTCCTTTTTTGGGGGGGAAAAACAAGTGTACTTCAAGTCAACTTTACTAATAATAGTGAATTCATTTCAAGTGATATTTGCAAGAACACTTGACAAAGGAATTTCCCCTATGGGGATCAATAAAGTATTATCTTATCTTATCTTAGTCCATGTTAGTGCTGTGTAGATGATTGTAATACATTGATACTTCTTGACACTAAATGTGACTAAACTTCCAAGCAGATTTTTTGAAAATCTAAAAGCTCTATATTATATAGGTTTTAATGCTGTGAATGTCAAGTGACATATATTCACAACATGTGAATATATTGTCATGCTTATTATTTATATATCAGATTTGGTTTTACTTTTGTAGATGTTAACATATTTACATGTAGAGCACTTTACCTATTCTCAAATTATCACGTCACAATTCTCAGCATTAGGGGCAGTGTCTTCTTTATAAATCCGAATGGATCAGATAAATCCAAATGATGCGGTTCACTTTAATATTAAATACTTTTTAAAATGCATGTTTTAACATACGAAAAATGAACATACCGGAAAAAAAAGAGTGTACACACTATAGAACCAGTGTTGAAATTGAAAACCGAAGGGGAAGTTTGAACACTGGTAGCCTCTATGCCTGACCTGGGCAATTTACGGCCCAGGGGCCACATGTGGCCCTTTAGGCATCTCCATCCGGCCCGCATGAGGTCAATCAGCACATGAATGAGAAAATATTTTGTTCCGTTCATGTTGTACAAGTGTGTTGCTCTTCTGTTATCGTTGGTTTTGGCCCTCCAACACCGTTAACATTTCTTATATGGCCCCATGTAAAAATTAATTGCCCAGCCCTGCTCTATGCACTGCCAAACAAAAGTTGTTTCTAACTTTACATTTACTGTACTTTACTTCCCCCATTACACTCCCAAAAGTGCTGATGTCAAACAGCAATCTACAGCAATTCTACAATGGAGGTGGTAGAGGAGGTAAGATTGGCCAGAAATGTTTATACGAGGGTTATGTAGGCAAGTCCAGATTGCCCCCCATGTCCTTATTTTCTGCATTATATTCACTACAGAGGGAATAGACTAATCAATATATGATTAGTCTATCAAACTATCAAAGTCTGGGTTAGCATCTCTTCAACTACCTTTTGGCTGCTAGCGTAGGCACACCAAGACTTCTACTGTTTTTGCTGGAATCCAGTGCTGTCTATTTGTTACTTCTATACTCAATGATGGAGTACAGAAGTAACTAGATGCACAACTCCAAATAAAAAAAAACAAAAGATTATGGAGTAGAGGTTAACCTGAAACCTGGGTGGGACTAGTTTTATATAGATACACAATGCACCAACAGTGATTTAGCCACACAATGCATGCTACATGTCTGTAGCACGAGTGTCAGATTGTACATGTGCCTGCGTGTTGTTTCTGTCCCGGCCTTCTCTGCAGTTAACGGTTATCTAGTCGGCGTTCTTTGTCCATGGTGTAGTATACTGACATTGCAGAACATCTGTCCAGCTGTACGTCTGTCTTTGTGGGCGTGTTCGCGTGTTCATGCGTCAGTCACACAGTCAATTTTTGTATTTAGGCACATTTGAACTGCGTCTTGATCATAAGGTCTAAGGTGTCTAGGCTTCTAAAATGAATGGTGGTTTTAAATGGTGTGGTGTTCATTGACGGTGTGGCGCAGGAGGTAGAGCAATTGTCCTTGGTTTGATTCCTGGCTCCTCCTAGTGTGTCAAAGTGTTGTTGAGCAAGACACTGAACCCCTGACTGCTCCCGTGGCGCTACTAGGTGGCAGCCAACTGCTCATGGTTCATGATGGGTTAAATGCAGAGGAGGAATTTCCCCACGAGGCATTAATAAAGTATAAATTATGATTATTATTCTGTAAGAGATATTGATCGACAGTAAGATGAGACAATAGATGCCTCCCTACTCGGTGCACTGTGGGGAATGGAGGACGGAACTGTCGTCTTCCTTCTCTGTAAGTCTAAACTCAATTCATGAGTACCATATCAAAGCAATTTCTCAATCCATACCAAGCAAATGGGAGTTCCCCGATCTGCAGTCAATGTTGCTAATTTAATGCAAAGGTTTCTTGCATCCTACTGCATTAACTGAGAAGTCAAAACACAGTTTTTTGGCATCTCAATGTAAGCGTTGTCGAAAATTTCAGACACTTCTCAAAATTTTGTCTTATTCCTCACAGGTCCAGTAGGCTCCTGTAATTTGATATATTGACATGATAGTGTACAGCCTGCATTTGACAAACATTACAATCATTTTCCTTTTCTGTAGCAAGCAATAGGGTTGATCTGGTTTCCGTCACTATTTAAGTTTTAGTCCTCGCACAATTTCCAGCCCATGTCAACTTGATCCAATAAGCGTAACAGCACTATATAAATTGCCTTGTGATTATTTGATACAGAAAAGATATGGAAACAGAATCAGTCGATCAAAAGTAGACAGAACATAAAAAACACTAAAATCAAAATAGATCGCACATGAAAAAGTATCAGATATAGGAGGCCACAATGTCAGTCTTGAAAAGTACTGAAAAATACAGTGATTCAGCAAATATCTCAATTTAAGAATGTCAAGGACATTTGTGAGTTAATATCAGAGATGCTCTTATTTTTTGTTGCCTTGTAAAAAGTAACAAAAAACAATTTCTGCATCTTAAATATCTGCTCCTTTTATTATCAAAAAGGAAAAAAAAGTTATATCATATTTTTCCCCACTGAAACTATTACATTTAAACTTGAGTAAATACAGGCCCTTTTGGCTTATTATGGAAATGGTTAACATCAATTTGTTATTTTAGATTGGTTGTTATTGGTTTACAATGCCAGTTACTTATCAGTTCATTATTATTATTATTATTATTATTATTATTATTATTATTATTATTATTATTATTATTATTATTATTATTATTATTATTATTATAGTTAATAATTAGTATAATGTCAGGCATGCATTATTTTATTTTGTTTTCCAAATTTACCAAATGAAAGGTAAAAGTAATCATTAAACCACATCAAGAGGATGAGCAACAAAATATAGTAAATACAGTGTAAGTTAATCATCCAGGGAGTTGTTGATAAGCGTTTACAAACCCAGTGTTGGACAAATGTTGCCAGAGTTTAGGTAAGTATGCCTCACTTATTTGTGAATTAGAAAAGACAACACCTGTGTAAACTATACTTTGAGTTTACCTTCGGTGGCCCCAGACAGTTTTCAGTACCTCCTGACCATCTTTATCACTGTCTTTTTTCCATCTCCTGTTCAGTATTTGCTGTTTCCTGTTACTTCCATGTTTTTGGTGCATGCTCCTGTGGCATGAGGGTCTGGAATGACTGTGCAGTTATTTTGCAGTTATTTTACTAGTTCTCTCTAAGAGGGCATTGTGAAATAGAGGTGACCTCCTCTGTCTATTGCAGCATGCCTCAGATATCCAGGGTTGTTATTGAGTCTTCATGCCTGGTTTTCTTCTTTAAGTATTTTTGCTCTCCATTTTTGTTGATGAAACAATCCCCAAGCACTTTTTGGTAGGAAAATTGTTGCCTTTGTGACCTCTATCTTTGTGCATAACATTTTCCCTTTGCTAGTTGTCTAGCTATGCATGGCATCGTGTGTTAGATTAGACGTGTGTTTGTAAAGAGGGATGTTCTCTTTTTTCCAGCAAAGATGTCACGGAAATTAAGCTTGCCTACTGAGCTAAAGCCAGACTTGGGTAAGCTTTGACTTCGTGCCTACAAACAATTTGTTTCTAAATGTGGTTACTCTTTCCCATTCAAAGTGGACATTAGTCCGACAGTTCAGACTCTTCTGGTTATTAGTCTCAAAATTGGCAAGCTATGCAGATGTTTTCCTAAGTTTGCATGAAACAAAAGTAGCACTGATCTATCCTAATTGAAATTAATTCAACTGACTAAAATATTTGGCATTAAACTGGCTGTGAAATGTTCGTTAGTGCTTTGACTCCCACTCTTTGACCTTGATGGCGGTTCTACAAGAGGTCAGTGGTGCTAGCTGATATTATGCATAATCCATCTCACTGTAAGCTTTCTTTAACCTCTGCAGCTTTCTCTTTTTCTTGTGTTCACGTCTTTCATTTATTTGTATGAATTCAGTTTATTTCATTAAAATGGATCAAGATGAACAGTTTTTTTTGTTCCAAAGTACCTTTGTTGCACCTTGGATTTACCTGAAAGGGTCAAATCAAAATATGCCAATTCCATATGCTAGGCCGGGGGATTTCTTTTTTGTTTTTTTTATTTGATTTTTTTGTTTTGTTGACTTTGGATATTCAATTTTGTGTGTATCCTGAGTGCCTATTATTTTGTGAATAAAGTGGTTACAAATAAAAATATTTTGACAATGTTTATTCGGTAAAGGAAAAATGCTATTTGTCTTTTGGTGTGTCGAGTGGTGTTACGGTCCGGTTGCGTTAAGTTGTAACAAAAAATCTGTTGATTTAATGCTGCTGTGGCGGCTAATGTATGAAATTGTCATACATACAGAGGAATAGAACTTACACACCAAAATATCCCTGATTTGAGTGCCTCCTACGTTTGTCAAATTTCCTGAACAAGGATAGAAGTAAAAGGAAACCAGTTCTTTATTTTGTATTTGAAGACCCTTGAAGCACTTATTGCCTTGTGTCCTCATTGCATCGCAGGTGCTTTACCTCTCTATGTTTTTTCTTACTGTCTTCCTGTCTGTATGCCCGCCACGGGGTGCCAACCCATTAGACCACCGAGACAACTCTTTCAGCCGCTCCCGTTCCTCCAGCGTCACCAGCATTGACAAGGAAGCTAAAGAAGCCATCCTTTCATTCCACTTCTGTGAGACATTTGCCCGAAAGGGAGACAGCACTTTCTCACCCTGCCTGTATGTGGGCACCTCCCTGGGCACTGTGCTAGCTTTAACCCTCACATTGCCACCCGCTGGGGAGCAACGGCAACTGCAGCCAGTTATCGTTGCACCTTCAGGTTAGCACCGTTTCCTCAAAGGATACTGTTTTGTGGGAATAATTGTCAGAATAAAAGTGATTTTACCGGTGAAAATGTATGTTTTCATGTTCATTACATTAAGCCGTTAAGCTGCTGAATGGTTTCAACAAAGCAGCTACAATGACATTACAGACTGTGTTTTCTGCTCTCTCTCAGGCATGTTGATACGACTAAAGGGGAGCATTTTGCAGCTGGCTTCTTTGGATTCCACAGGTTCCCTTGTGCCCCCAGCATTTGAGCCCTGGTATGAACCCAACGTCACGGCAGATGGTGAAGAAAGAGAGAAAGTCCGCAAGCGCCGGCCCGTCTCAGTTTCTCCTTCGACCTCCCAGGACCTCAGTGAGAGCCAGTATGCTGTGGTGTGTTCAGAGAAACAGGCCAAAGTCATTTCCCTGCCATCCCAGAACTGCATCTATAAACACAGTATCACAGAGACTTCCTTCATCCTGCGTGCAGATGTGGTACAGATGAGCCAAGGTGTGTGCCTGGCGTGTTTTTGTGCAAATGGCCACATCATGACCCTCAGGTGAGAAACAGTAATTAACTTTAAGTAGTAGACTTTAAGAATAGCGGTAAAAAATGTTAATATAGGGAAAAAATATACAAGATGTTATTTTTTTTCTTCTGTAATGTTTTGATTGGCAAAGGGTAATTAACTGAGGTATATATTTTTACTGATGACAAGGATATTGGTCATTTTGCATGGAAAGGGCGCTCTGGCCTGAAAGCTTAGCTGTGAAGTACATGAAGATTGAAATGGAAAAAGTCAAATACATCCAACAGAAAATGGTGTCCCTCTGTGTTAATTCTGTGGTAATGGGGGACGTAACTAATGGAATCCTCTGTAACCAGTTACAATATAAATCGATCACAACCAGTGTCTTTCATTTTGGAATAACTGCAATCTTTTCTTGCATTTTCAATGGTTGTTAGCTTAGAATATATGTACAGATTGTATGTGGGATGTAACTGATGTTATGCAACAACGGAATTGGCATCAGATTCAATCAGTGAAACAAACTGAGCACATCTTTATGTGAATCTGTCAACCTACAATTTTGGTTCTTAGCTTATCTCCATATAGATTAATTATTTTTAATTAAAGAATCTTGTTTTATTCATTCATCATTATATAATTCTGTTATATTGAAGCAGACACATGACTTCTCCGATTCTGAAAAAGATTTGACACTTTTGACAGAAAGATGTCAGTGTACTGGCTAATAATAATCCTTCATACACACACACACACACACACACACACACACACACACACACACACACACATACACACACAGATGCGCACACAGACACACATACACATACACATACACATACACATACACATACACATACACATACACACGTACACGTACACACGT
>CAAKHD010013342.1:0-16439 GCA_901007705.1 Fistularia tabacaria | reverse complement strand
TTGAAGCAGACACATGACTTCTCCGATTCTGAAAAAGATTTGACACTTTTGACAGAAAGATGTCAGTGTACTGGCTAATAATAATCCTTCATACACACACACACACACACACACACACACACACACACACACACACATAAATAAAAAAATATATACGTGTATATATTTCTTCTTTTCATGCCCCGCGTTAATTCAACTTATTAACGTATTAGTGTAGGGTTGTTAAACAATTTATGCTGAAAGTTGCTTTTTCAAGGACATTGTCTTTCTAGCTAGACATGCAGAGCAATAGTCTGTATGTCTGAGAATAGCTGAGCTTCCTAGTAACAGACGAGAGGTACTAGCTTGTCATTCTGCAACCCCTAATTCCGATAATTTATCATTTTAAAGAGCACAATAAAACAATGGAGAACTATGATTTTTGAACAACTGAAGTCATACACTATATCAAGCAAGAATGATATAGAATTCCTTTTTTAAATATTCAGTTATTGTTCATTTCTGCAATGGTGTGTCATTATCAATTAGGTGGCAATACCCATGTGTTTATATTAAAAAAGAAAATCAGTTGTAAGAATTAAGGTTTACATATGATGTTATGTACTTTGTACAGTAGTCAACTGAATATAGTATAAGACTATTTTATTCAGTTTTGTTTATGTTTTTACATGTGGTACAGTAGGGAATAGTTTAGCACTGCCAAAATTGTATAAATGTATTTTTATACTGTACTTTATTTTGATGACCTTCAGATTCAAGAGTGTACAAAATGATTTCTGAATGGCAGAAATTAAATTGTCTTTGTAGTTTTGATTGAAACATCAAATCAAATGTCCGCAGTTAATCCTCTTCGCACACTTTCATAGTTAGACCTAAGCTCATGTTATTGCTTAACTTTCATCAATACCAACATTAAATAAATTTGAACAAATGAGAGAAGGTTTGAAACTGAAAACACAAGCATTTGTATGTAGATAGAATCAAAGTGTGGGTATGTGCGCGCATAAGTGCATGCGTGTGCCTGTAATTGGTGTAGAAAAGTGTGGCAGTGTTGAGGTTATTTAGGCTATCACTCCTCCATATTCCTTTCACAGTCATGATTCAAAAGGGAAATGACAATCAAGTATCTTACCTGTACGCTTGATGAGGAGTTACAGTTTGAAAACACTGCCCAGATATTAAATAATTCAAACAATTTCTGTACTCCCTATCTAGTTTGCCGGGACTGAGACCACTTATGGATGTAAACTACCTGCCTTTGACAGACACGCGGATAGCCAGGACATTCTGCTTCACTAACCTGGGTCAGGCCATGTACCTCTGCTCGCCCACTGAAATCCAGAGGATCACTTATAGCCAGGACACCTGTGAAAACCTCCAGGTCAGTTTATGCTGCAATTTATGTAAAGGGTTTGTAAATGAGCTTGATTTGGAAGTTCAATTCTTTAGATTATTAACATATTTTATTTTGTGGTGAGAACCCAATTGTGTTCTCCAGTGCTCAACAACTGCATTTCTTTCCAACAGCTATATTTTAAACAGTCATGTATTTATTTCAGGAGATGCTAGGGGAATTGTTCACACCTGTCGAAACACCAGAGGCACCTAACAGGGGGTTCTTCAAGGGTCTCTTTGGGGGTGGAGCACAGTCACTGGACAGAGAGGAGCTGTGTATGTCAAACCCACTTAAATTTGTTTTCCTACATCAACTCTAATGTCTAAGTACTTCTAGAGTTCTATTTTGATATAAATCCATGACTTTCTTTTCCTTTCTTAGTTGGTGAGGTAGCAGCTGGAAGAGCATCCCGGAGCCTGGCCCAGCACATCCCGGGCCCAGGTGGTATTGAGGGAATGAAGGGGGCAGCCTCTGGTGTGGTTGGAGAGCTGGCTCGTGCTCGAATAGCACTGGATGAAAGAGGTCAAAAACTGGGCGAGTTGGAAGAGAGGACAGCTGCCATGATGGCCAGCGCAGATTCCTTTTCTAAACATGCCCATGAGGTAAGAGAAACTAGTAATGTGTTATAATAGAGAGAATATTATTTTCTCTTCTTGTGAAATCACCTGCAATGAAAAAGTGCCTTATAAATGAAGGCGAACTTGGTAAATTGTAAGGTGTTTGTTGCATTGCAATTACTATAAATGATCAGCCTTGCTAAATGGTTGCAGCTAAGTCAAATAACTGGCTGTTTCAGCCAGTAGAGGGCAGTATCTAGTAACTATGGAAAGTAAAGTGGTGGACAAGTACTGGACTCTTTTCAAGAACTACAAAACAGAAATAGAAATGCCAGTCGTGCAAATATTGAACTACTAATGTTGCGGTAAAAGGTAAAAGTATTTGGTATGACGCCTCAACAGAAAAAAAGTAAGGGATTTTAAGCTTGAAATGAGTAGGGAGTGTCTTATTAGTCACTTATTACCCCTGATTGCCTCTTTATAACAATATTAATTATTTCTAGAACTGAACACCGACTCTCTCATTTTTTTCTTTTTAAGCAGAGATAACATTATTTGGCCAAATAATTGCTATTAATTACAAATTGAAGGAAGGTAGCAGTCATTTAAAGAAAATAACAGCCTTGTGAGTGAAAAACAATGTCCACAACCCAAATTACACAATCCTCACTAACTAAACCCATCTACACACATCATAGATTTAATCACATTTTCTGTTTTCCTTTGCTCATTCCTTCCAGATGATGCTGAAATGCAAAGACAAGAAGTGGTACCAGTTTTAATCAGTGATGGGAAGGAGTAGAGCACCGTGGACACCACCGTCACCTTCCATTCACTCATTTGGACTCATACTGACCTCCCGACCTTTCCTCTGTTCAATTATCCATTCCTCCAGGCCTTCTTCACTGAGATACTCGGGATTTTCCTCCCTAGCACAATGTTGAATACTGTTCTTACCTCGGTCTTAGGGTGGAACTGAGGGATACACAACGAAGGACAACCTCAGAGGGAAAAGATAAATGGTGTCTCTTTTATGTTGTTGTGTCTTTGTTTATCTTCCTTCAGGCTCTTGTCTGAGATTCTACACACCTGGGGATTCGTCATTCTCATTTGCCAAACCGTCGTTGACTGTTTTTGCCCCACTGGGGCCAATATTTAATAGACAAATGCAACTGAAAAAAAGACAAATACCTATTGAAAAGATGAAACAATACAAATATTCTTAAAATGTAAAAAGTAGGAAAAGAATCTAAATATGTTATATATACATAAATCTAATAAATGTGCAACGCTGTATTCACTTCAGAGTGACAAGTACAAAAGAGAGGCACATTGCAACAGCAGTGAAGATGCAGGTGTCGAATACTGAAGGAGGCAGCGTCAGAGAACCCACTGGAGGTGCTGCACTGGGGACACTTTGTCTATGCAGCAAGTAAGATAAAAGCAACTTATTGTAATGTACACTGGAAATTTTGTCAACTCACGCCACCTATCGACTCTCCTCTGTATCGTACAGACTCTGCTATTCTTACCAACAGTGTGTGTGTATGTCTGTGTGTTAATTTCTATTTTCTCGCCATTCCTATTATGTGTTAATTGTTCGTTTTATTGCTCTGCCTGTATTACTGGAAAATATCATATTTTTATATTGTTGTGAAAGTGAAAATGACATTTGATTTGCTTAAAAAATGTTTTTTCGTGGCTTATGGTCTTAACTATCCATTTTTATTTCTCCTTAAGAAAAGGGCTGGAAATTTAAAAGGAGGGCAAGGATATCAAAGGCATATTAGTTAGAAATTCACCGGCATATCGGCATCAGATCTTTAACGCTGAAATCTCAAAGGAAGTGTGTATGAATCACTAAATTTTGTTGTTTACCTGAGGATTTCATTTGACTTAACTGATGTTACTTGCCATCCTCACCCTCAAAGCCTCTGTAGTTTGACTCAGTATGTTAGTGCTCCTGTACAAACGCTGACAAGATCAGTGTAAAATCCACTTGATAGTCTAGCTGGAGTTGTTGTGTCTCCATGTTTTTCTAAACAAACTCTGGAGTACATATCATTATGGAAATTATGTACACACGAGTAGAATTTTTGTCTGCTCACATATTCAGGATGATACAAATATGTATGTTTATTCCATTAATGGCATATTCAAAGCATTTTATTCATTTTTTTGCTGACAGTTGTCTGTATAAGAGCATTTTCAGTGTGACCTCAACACTGCCACACTCTTTTCAGTGTTTCAGTTGTGTTATTAATTTATTCAGGTGCAAGGCATCGTTGTGTTTGGTGTCAGAATCATTCACCATTATGAATCATTTGTATTTCCGTATTTGCAGTAAAGTTCTAACGTGCATATCTCTGTCTATCAGGCTTTTAACCTTTATTTGTATATAAGTAAATAGTTAGACAATCTATGACATCTGGAAAGTAATTGTTTAGGTTACTTAAGTAACATAAGAGGAGAGAGGCCATATTTTTTCTGACGCCAAAGAGTTGCTTTAGCTTTTCCACTGCATTCATATTTGGCTCATCAATCCATAAGTCTCAATAGCAGAGAATATAATGAGCAGACCCACAATTTTGAATGAATGCATCTATCAGGCTAGAAAGTCTCCATTTAGAAAACAGGGATTGAGAAATGGGTTAAATGGAAATGGAACTTAGCCATGAGTTGTACTAATTTATCACAATCTGTCTAAAAAAAAACTCAAAAGTTGGACGTTAAATGTGTTATGTGGCCTGTTGTTGGTTGATAAGGCTGTTTCCTCAAAACATAACTATTCTGTGACAGCTGCAATACAACAATATTAATGGTATTCATCTGTTTGAATGAGTAAACATGTGTGGGAATGTGTACGTCTCTATTTGTTTGTACTTAAAAGTGTCTACATGTGAATTAAGTGATATAATTTATGATATTTTGTTTTTTCGATGTTTGATTATTGATGTCTTTTTTCTTGTGTCACCGGTCTGCAGTCTTTGTCCAGTTGAGTGTCACATCAACTAAAGCCACCTTTGATGACAACAAAGAAAACAGTAGGATAACATGCATCAATGGATGACCTCTGAATTGTGGTTCAACTGACGCATGTTATGTATTTGTACACATGCCTCAGCTTCTTTTTTGTGTTATTTAAGTCTTTGCCTACGTCCTCTGAATTATCTTTGTCCTTCAGCGAGTTCCAGTGACTCCTATTTGCCTCGTGACCACAATTCTGGCCTTCTTTGTGTTAAGTATTCACTGGGTAGCTTTTTCTCATCTCATGCGAAAGACTAGGGGAACAGCTATGTTCAAGACAAATAGTTGGTTTTAGCTTGAGGTCATCTCTGAAATCCTTTCCAGCGTATTAGGCCCTGACCCGATTGTTACTGCTACTCTTTTCTTTTTATTTTATTTAAAAACATTTATTTTTCATCTGTTTTTTTTTCTTGTTCATACAGTGCAGTATGCAGTATTCTTACCTGAGATAAGTCACACAAACAAGAGGGAATCCCTTCTATCTGCCATATGCCATCTTCTGTCTTTGATTCAATAGTTATTAGTGGGTTGCAGTATTTTTCTCATTGTAGCCAATTTTCTTGTACAGTTTTATGCAACTTTCACATGGATGTTTATGACTTTATCTGCTGCCACAAAAATTTAGAAATTATGTAGATAGAGATTACTGTGCAATGGAAAATAAAATTGGAAAATGTAATTTTGTTGTAAAATTTCTTCATGTAATCTTCTACGTGAAGGTCCATCAAAAAGAAACCTTTTTTTTTTGTGACTACAAGAGATAAAGAGAAATTAATTACTATATGCACTACTTTTTGTTTAGGTTGATCTCATATAGGGAAGTGTTGCTTAAACCTGCTATTTCTGCATTTTTACACAAGATGGTAGCAAACACACATGGTTTCTCTCTGAAGAAGACAGCTCAACAAAGATAAAAAAAAAATCTCTTTGCCCTTCGGGTTATATTGAGTGAATATGTTTCTCTTGGATACGATGCTGAAAATTCAGTTTCTGATTGTATGAATTATAAATCGTTCATTTCAGTTTGAACATTGTTCAAGATATGTTGAAAAGTTTGAGGGGATGGTAGAATCAGATTGTATTGAAAAAAAGGACTTATCACAACTCAGTTGTCCCGTTCTTCATATTTATGTCATGATTTCTGGTATATAGGTTGTGGAAGATTACACAGTATCACTACTGAAATCTGAAAATATCCATTCATTTTTTTTATATTCGTTTGAGATGACAGGTTTAGATGTCAGTAATTGAACATTTCAGCGAGTGAATTCCTGTTGCCTTGTGGACAATTAATTGATCACTCTTTTTGCTTAATGTAACTGATGCATTGAATATCTATAGGCAGTGTTTGCAGATTTACTCTTTTTATTGCAAATTTACCAAGGAAAAAATTAACAATCAGACGAAATTGTACTTAGGTGGCCACAAACTAAGTGCAGTATGTATATAAACCAAAGGTCAGCGTTTGTGGTCTAGATATAGAGAGTAAAAAAATGCCTTGTATTTTTGGATATAAAGTCACAGCACAAGATCACGCTCACATGGCACTGGATACACGTCTTTGTACTCTCCATCTTTTTCTTACTAATATGACATCATAGAACAATCATTTACTTACCACAAAAAATGGTATTCACTTGTTTGTTGGAAGTGATAATACAGTTGATACATAGATGGGTGACGCTCTTGAAGGTAATTTTTTTAGAAGAATTGTGCTTGGGCACCTATGAACTGTAAATGTTTTATGAGTATACCATCCTGATGAAACCTCTATTCCAATGCCTAGTTTTTCTACTTAACATAAATGTAATGCACAACGTTACAAACAGACCTTTTGACCCTGAGACACTACAGACTCATATACTGCTTTATATACTTTACTATATGACTGTGAACACTTTTATTCATTTACCCATTTGCTGTACTCACACTGGCTTATCTCAAATACACATTGATAAGAAAAATGGTAGCAACCAGGAGGCCGCTTCCTGCTCAGCAAATTAGCTCCTGTAGCAGAAAGATTTACTGACAGCACATGGTCACTTAAATGCCTCCTGATCTCACACCTGGTGACTTTTAGGGGAAATTTACTCTCAACTAATTATTGAAGACATGTCAGGAGACCGAGCAATATATTTGATTTAAAATTAATTGCTGCTGGAATTGGATTCCTTTGGCTTCTGCAAAAATGAATCAATTACAAACTAGCACCCCATCCATATGATGATTAAAATAACTTATCACTTTATGATGGGGGGAGGAATAATGCAGAACCAATTAAATGTCCTCATTGCAGCAGTCATCTAAGAAATGTAAATAAGGAGAGATATGGCAGTTGTAAAACCTGATGGTCCTTGTATGGATAAACAAGGCAAGAAAGGAAAAGGAACAGAATAACAGGAAGTTTTAATTCGACTATCTTCTCATCAGGTGAATAGAGGCTATTGTACCTTGTTTGGCTGTATCATTAGTCTTCCTTATTTGATGAAGTGATTGTCTATATTTTTTGGAAAAAATACTTGTTTTGTGGTAAAATATGAACTATGTCAGTTATGAATGGTTGAATGACAAGCTTTGAATATTAAGGGATGGAGAAGGCATCATGTGGACTAGTTCAGTTTGTCTGAAGCCATGTGCAGAAGGTCATTGGGTGGAAATGTTTGTTGTTACTGTTTGAACTGCAGACCTTGTTAGCATAAGTAAGAACACACATGCTATGGGATAAGGCAATAAAAAATGTGAACAGTAATCAGGAAATGACACACCAGTCACCATGACTGTTGCCATGGTGACTGGTAACATGAATGGCCTGAGCCAAGGTCTGCACAGCTTGAATAAGTGCGACACCTGAGGGAGGCAGTAGAATGAATTGGCAATAGATATTTCAGCTTGATGTTTGGAAATAACTCTCCGTTCAAAAGTACCCTACTTCTGTTTTATGTGTTTCTGCAGAAATGTCTTTATCTTTTGGAAGTACATTCTGGAAACTAAAGACGTTACTGTTGCAGTATTCATACAAGAAACAACTGTGGATTTTCCTGTTTAGTAATCTTAAATTTATTTGAATAGCATAAATTTGCACTTTGAAAAAAAGTCTAATCAAACCTTTTTTGACAAATTTTGAACGGGTTAATTAGCCTTGTTTGTGGGTCCATTAAGTCCTTTAGGGAAATGATGGCATGCCTTGAAGGTGTTAAAATACCCTCTACTCCGTGCAACTTCATGACCAACTCGAGTTGGTGGGTCAGGTTGTTCAGGTTGAAACCGAAAAAAAAAAAAAAAAAACCTGTGCAATTTTAGCTGTTTGGCTGCCTAACTGTTAGTTATGCAGGACATTATGTCCAAGTAAGGGAGAGACTTGCAGGTCGTCAGCTGTTTGACTTTCTAGGGTCTGTGCTGGTTTAAGAAGTTTAAGAGCATATCAATTCATATGTCCAGTCTTTGCTGACATAATCTGTGGTCACTGGTATTTAAAGCTTTGTGCTGCTTCTCAACCACAGTCTCATCTGAGCCAAATATTCCCCATCGTTTAGCCCTGTAGAAATGTTTGCGCTGATGTGATACAACTGTGTTACTGTGGTTGTCAAGAAGAATGTTTGCCCTGGCAGCTCACAGGACCTGCAGCATGACCTTAAATGCACTCTGTATAAAACATTTTTTTGCTGAGTTTCAGGTGATGAGCTGGATATGAGCTCATTATTTTTGTCATTGACTGTCATACTTCCATGTCTACTGTATATTTGATAACTAGGGCTAATTGCACATAGTAATTTTCCATAATGAATATGATGTATATTGTGCATGAAAATAGTTGTACTGATTCAGGGTCTGTTGATGCCTGGGATTAATAATACTAGTACAAATTCATTATAACATTTCAGGGGCACCCGATTGGTTGATGCTTTTTGTCTCATCATATTCCAACATTTTGTTAGAGCATCATATGGAATCCGATAAGTGTTCAAACTTTTTCGCAGTTTAAATGCAATAGTTACCAGTAGAACTGATCATCACATTTACAATGATGGCTTTCCTGCATTCTGCAGTTGCATGCTAACTAGCAATTGTTTATAAATGTCTGTTTAACGCAATGGAGCGAAGAAAGCTACAAAGGTATTTTTTTTGCAAGAGTGGCTATCTTTTTTTAAGGGAGTAAAAAAGCAAAAGTTACAGTGAATGTTCTTCAAGCCATTTTTGAAGTCTGTACCCTCTCTGTCAAGCTGCCCAGTGATCTAGCGGTAAGTTAAGTGCCAGTCAACACAAATGTGGAAAATTGTGATAAGCATGTATTTTTTTTTGTTTTGTTTGTTTTTGTCACAACCAGAAGTAAACTTATAGTTACTGTGCTGTGTATAATTCATACATCACACAAGTGAATTACTAGTGCTGTATTATCACTCTAGATGATGACATTTCTGAAATACTTTGTCGGAGCCTTGCGCGTCTGTTTATCAAAATTGCTATTCAAAACTGAGATACTCTTTACCATAAAGCTATTCTCCAAATATAAACGTACATAATATTTACAGGGATCTGATAAAATACTTGCATTCCACATCATTCATGAACTATTCTGATCCACTTAATTATGTCACTAAACCTCCTACTGCCATTATGGTGTTGCAACATTCTGGGCCATAACATTTTGCAGAGTTAGATAGAAATTATATCCACGAACTCTTTGATAGTATTTTCTGGTTCTGCTTAAAAATTGATTACTGCACCAAGATTTAAAAAAGGAGAAAGGTATTAATGCATAAAGAAAAATCAATCATTTAATGTAACAAGTCAATGTGTCTATCTTGAAAGGGAAATAGACAATTAAGTATTTTACTTTCCACAAGAAAAAACAGACCCTTCAGAAATTCTGCATTACAGTATTCACACATGAAACGACATTCATATTAAAGTAACAATGTACCAGTTATTTATTTCTGGCTGTTGTGATCAGTTTCTGTATTTTGGATTCTCAGATGTCTTTTATTAGTCAGGGGTCTGGAGGAAGAAACACCTAAGACTCATCTCAAATATTTGTTCAGTACCCCTGAGAGACAGATCCTTAATCCCAAAGTGCACTCAAAGAGCTGCTGTGTAAGTAATAACTACCCTTGATCCTTATCTAGTTGACAAAGATCCCCTCTGATGAACATGCCGCTCATCTGTTCAATGCCTATAATTTCTTGACGGAACAATGTAAATCTTAAGAGTGCCTGCTTTGTTAGGACGTAGCATTTGTCATTACAGATGACTTAACCTTACAAACTGTTCATTGCCTTTTATACTCAACATTTTTCATTTACTGTACTGTAGTACACTGCCTTGTGACAGAGGTATATTTGAATGACTCAGGTCAACAATTATGTCAAAAATGTAAATGGCTGAAAATGGCAGAAAATTAGAAAAAAATAAAATAAAAATAGACACAGCTCTTCTATCCCAGTTGCCCTTCTATGAAAATTTCCTTAGGGCCAATCTCCAACTGGGAGGGAACCCTTTCATTGTCTTATTTGTATGCCCAAGGACGGCCTGTTCCAAATCTGGACGTAACCTGCGGTTTGGGCGAAACTGTGGTATTTGAGGTCAAGAAAAGCTGCAATTAGAGCAAGCTTTGGTTTTCTTTGGGAGCATTGTGTAAGCAATAATTTAGCTCTGTATGACTTGTTGCCGAGCTGTTTCATGGTGACACACTTGTCTTTATAGAGGTGGAACTAGAGAAAAACTGGTTGTCTGGGGGATTTATTTGGCAAATTGCTTGACACAGATCTGTGGAAGTCACAATGCCACTGACTTTTTCTAAAGCAACTGATAGAGAATTGATAGACTGACATGAAACATTGCTAACCTCAAACATTTACAGCCCTGAAATTGTTTTGCACCAGTTATTTGAAATTTGTTTTTTGTTTCGCTTGAAATTATTGTGTGTTTTCACTTGACAAATATGGTGGTTTAGGTGGCTGCCTTTATATGTTCCACTGTGAAGGACTGGTTAGAATATCGCTTTTTGTCTGAGATCTGCAGGATAATCATTGGAGGGAGAGTAAGACTGTGATTGAGGATAAACTAATGATTTGCTTACACTGGGGAGTAAGCTTAGCCATTTTCTTGTCTTCAGGATGCATTCAAGAGTAACATAAAGCTGAAGAAGAGCAAAACTATGTGTGAGATGAGCCAATGTTGGTCAGTGACTTTTCCATGCCAGTCACTGATGAGAGACTACATGAGCAGCCATGCAAGTATGGAAAGGATAGAAGAATTGTACTAAGAGATGATTTAGCTGAAATAATAATTGAGCTTTAACCTAGCATTACGTACTGCAATTTTGAAAATAAGAATATTTTGTTGGTCACTGTACATCTTTTCTTTAGTTTATGTGTTAAATTCCACTATTTTCAACCATGGGAATATAGAAACCGAAATCACTACATCAGTCCTGTATTTAGCAAGAGTGCTGCCTTTGCTAGAGGATGCTCTTTGATACAGTGGAAAATGGTATATGGCAAAAGGGGTCATTTTTGTCTTTATGTGTCTGTGTCTGTGTCTGACATTGTGGAGATAAATGATAAATAGAGATAACTGTTTCAGTTTAAGATTTTTATTTGCACCTATTTTTCAACTTTCCATAGGCCATTGGACATATCAGATATCAATGCAACTGTCCTTTATCTAAAAACAATAATGAACTTCTAATAAACTAATAGTGGTAAATGCTCTGACCATTGTTTGCTTTAGTTGATAGTATGAGGATTTATCAGTGATGATACTACAACCTATGATCTGTGATGTGGTTTGTCAGACACAAAAACAACAGAAACAATCTATAGCTGCTTCTGATATGACCTAATTCTTTGAGTGGTGAACTCAACATTCTTTGTAAATACTGTACCATTGTGAAAATGGCAAAGTAAAAAAGTTCTCCTTCTCACTTGTAAATGGGGAAATAAACAAAATGTGACGGAAAAATAGATAGAGGAAATAACAGAATTGTCTTTATCAAGAGAAAATCATAATTCACTTTAATTTCATTTAATTCCTGCTGGATTTAGATATTGTGTAATGAAACATACCTCCCACCCCCACCCCAATGTTTGTTTTTAAGTATCTGGTCTTTTTTCAATGTCCTCAGGAAATTTCAGTTGGATGTGCAGGGCCTAATTATCATGTCAGCCAAGTTAATTGCCCCATGTTTGCCAGCAAAAGCACTTTGAGCACTCAAAGAAACTCAACTCAGCTGTGCAGCATAGTGCCTGTCCAAACAGGGGAGATGGTTAAAAGAATAATAGAAGTCCATGAAAAAACTTACCACTAAGTTCCCAGCTTATGCAAGTTACCTCATTAAACTTTCCTGCCTGTAATTTCTAATCATGCAAGCTAATTCTTTAATGCAACACCAAACAACACCAAGCAATGATCTGTTACCCTTCTATTTTGGACTTGTGTGTCTTTGGCAGTAGATATCTCCCCTCTGGAATTTTTACTGATCCAGGCGATACATTTTGGAATTTTCAAATGACTGGATGGCAGCTGCCGGTGTTGCCTAGGCAACTGTATGATTTTGACAGGGTATTTGAATGGTTGCTGTCAGCAAGGAAAATTGAAAGCTGCTGCAGGGATAATTTTTTCCCTCTGAGAGTTCACTTAAAATGTGGGTCAGTCATAAGCTTTTATTAAGTCTTCACCCTTGTGGGGCATATTAATTTGCATCTCCCCTGACTTGTCTTTTCTCTTTAGAGTAGTAGTCTGCTTGTGGATTCTAGAGCTACAGTATTCTGTAAAGATGATGTGTGGCTGTACAAAATGGGGGCTAAATGCAGGGTGTCTCGAATGCTTTCAGGTTAATCTAGGTCATAGGTGTCAAACTCTGGCCTGCGGGCCACATTTGGCCCGCAGTGTAATTATATTTGGCCCGCGAAGCCAAACTAAATGGCTATTACAGCTGGCCCACTGATATTAAAGCCTACAGCGCATGTACCTCTGAAACTCCTCTCCCTCCAAAAAATGGTGAAAAGAAAGCCAGAAAACATTTATTATATTTTTACATTTATCAATAGCCTGTAGAAAAGGCAACAATTGTAAATTTAATTCAGAAGGCTGCAAATTAGTAGAGGCATAGGATTTCTATTTAGTTTTTATTTAAGAAATGAATGCTATTGATGTGTTATTAAATTTGAATTTTGATTTTGCATGTGTGCAATATTGAGTTATATATTGTTTAGTATTAAACTTTGCGTGTTCCATATTCAGTTTTTAAGCGAAATGTGTTTGAGTCCATATGAAAAGGTTCATTGTTATATTGGAGGAAGATTTTTTTCAATAAATATCAATGTTGGCCTGCGACTTTGTCCCAGTGCTGAATTTGGCCCACTGTGTATTTGAGTTTGACACCCCTGATCTAGGTAGATATTATCTCAGATTTTTCATTGAAACCCTTTTCTTTACTTTGATAACATGTGGATGGTTATTTGTCATGAAAACATTATTTACCTCATAACATTATCAGTATTTGAAGACCTGTAAGGCCAAATATAATTTAGACAGCCACAATACAATCCCATACATGAGGATTATTTCTGCAGTCAATTTGGGGGCTCCAAATTCATCAGTTTCTTTTTGTTTATTTATATATTCATTGATTTTTATCAATTTAATACCTATAAACAGGTTATAGTCCATCCAACCAATATTGAAAACTTGCTTGGTAGATAACATATAAGGTCAATTGTGAGATAGTCTCATATATGAATAGGTACTGAAAAACACAGTCTCCCATGGTTGTTGGCCAGATGGATAGTTACATAGATAACGGTTATGATATATTTGATGAGAATATAAACTGAGGTTTTCTTATCATTTACTTAATCTACCGAATGTTGAATTGTGGGAGATTTATTGTCTCCCTCCAATGAAACTAAACTGTAATCTGATCCTTTGAGATGATATACACAGTCAGGCTCTACAGGTAAGGATTTTCTTTCTTTTTCACTGATCAGGCTAAAGTCCTGCTTCAGACAAAGAGCAATTCCACTCCCAACTAAAGCTTTGTAGACTATGAACACAGAAATCCTGAAAGAATCACTACTTTTGGTAATGAATAGCTATCTGTTACTCCAAATCGAGTTTCCAGAGAAGTAGATGGTATGAATGAGAGGTTTGTGTGTATGCCATCATAAACCCTTCACACAAAGTAAAACTTCTTCCCCAGAGTATATGGAGTGGTTAAGAGACTATCTGCTTACCTCAGCACTGGCCTGGAGAGAGAGCACGGATTGGCTGCACTGAGTAGAATCCACAATCTATTCATGGAAAGGGCTGGATAGAATTTCAAGCTCTAAAGAGGCTCTCTTAATGTTTTCTAAAGTGGAGCTTTCATCATCAATGGATTCACCCAAAGTGTAAAATGGGGGCTTTATACTAATATTCTGATTAATTTATTGACTGTGGAGGCCTTTACTGAACCCACACACCCAGATATAATCCCACATGTTTAGACGGGCAAGTTATAAAGTTTATTCAACAGAAACATTAACTGAAAAGATGTCTTGTCTCAAGACCTCAAGCCATGCAATAAACAAATACTTCCCCTCACATGTTTGCCAAACCCTTATCATACCACAAAATAACTGTAACAGATTTTTAAGCATAACAAAACCGTCTGTCATGCCCGAGCAAAATAATGTGATGTAACATCAATGTATTAACATAAAGTCATCTGTGCTTGGAATCTCTCAGACAAAAGAGGAGTAAACATGAATAAGCATCATCAATCTACACACAACCTAAGAAAAAACAGTTAGCCCTCATAATGGCTTTTGCTGTGTCTGTTGCCTCACTTTTTCTCTCTCATTCTAAATTAGAACCCTCTCAGCTAGAGTTCTATGCCACAGTTTCACTCCATTCTCTTTATGAATTGATGTCAGATTAGGCATCGATTGAAAACAATCTTTGGTAGCTAAATTACATCTCATAATACACACATCCTTTTCAAATGCTAGTGATAATTTAGAAAAAATGTTAGGTTGTCTTGGAATTGCCCTAGACTTTACTTTTTTGTTGTTTTTTTATTTTTTCTTATTATTATTTACAGTTGTTTTAACAGGTTTGGTGTGCAATGTGTGAACATGGCTAGCTCAAGTGAGGAATGGTCAATCACAATTGCATTTCGTTGTAGGTGCTTTGCCTTTAAGTCATTAAACAAAGACTTAAAAAAATGAATTTGATACTTTGTTCATTTGCACATTTAATTTAAGATAGATATTGGTCGGTGGTCATAATGTTTTGTTCAATTCCACCTGTATGTTTGTCAGTTTTACAATTTAGCATAACATCAAGAACAAGTTTTGAATTTGCCTTGATATCAATGTCTCAAGACAATACTTTAAATTGAGAGGGATGACTTCTGAGAACATATGTTTAAGATATTAATACAGGAATTTAATACAATTCAATACAATTCAATTTACATATTTAGGAATTTAAGACTATGCACAAGTAAGACTATGCACTCCTTTCGGCTTTTCTGTTTCAGGGGTCGCCACAGCGAATTAACCTCCTTCATCTAACCTTATTCTCAGTATCCTCCTCTCTCACACCAACTACCTTCATATATTCTCTCACTCCGTGCATAAATCTTGTCTTCGGTCTTCCTCTTGACCTCCTGCCTGCCCATTCCAGCATCCGTCTACCAATATAGTCCCTATCCCTCCTCTATACATGACCGAACCATCTCAGTCTGGCTTCTCTGACCTTCTCTCCAAAACATCAAACATTAGCTGTCCCCCTGATGGACTCATTTCTGATTCTATCCATCCTCGTCACTCCTAAAGAGAACCTCAACATCTTCATCCCTGCTACCTCCAGCTCTGCCTCCTGTCTTTTGTTCAGTGCCACTGTCTCCAAACCATACAGCATCGCTGGTCTCACCACTGTTTTGTAAACCTTTCCTTTCATTCTAGATGAAATTTTTCTATCACAAAGAACCCCTGACACTTTTCTCCACCCATTCCGACCTGCTTGTACCCGTTTCTTATTTACTTTAAATCCATTCCATTCCATTAAATCCATGGTATGTATTCCAGTAACACACATGAGACAAACCAAGAGGGAAAGAAGAGAGGAGAGGAGACTGAGGTTGTTTGGTATCTGCAGCGGGCTCCTCAAGACCAGTCTATGGTAGCCAGCACGCTCTTCTTTGCTATGATGTGCTGGTGGGACGCTGCCAGGACTGGTGAGGTCAACAGGCTCAACAAGCTTGTGAGGAAAGCTCGCTCAATGGTGGGACACAACCTAGACCATCTTGAATCGGTGCGCAAGGTGAAGGACAAAGTGGGAGCTATCCTGGACAATCCCCCCCCCCCCCCCCCCCCCCACCCCCAACAACGCCCCTCCTCTACCCCCCCCCTCGCGGAGACGTCTCTATCTCCCCTCCTTCTCCCCCACACACCTCGGCCGGGGCTTGTCTGGGG
>CAAKHD010013341.1:332510-369706 GCA_901007705.1 Fistularia tabacaria | reverse complement strand
CACACACACACACACACACACACACACACACACACACACACACACACACACACACACACACACACACACACACACACACGCAGTACCCACACTCCCATCCCCTCTGCTCAATTCGCACCTTGGAAATATGTTTCCATCACTTCATTTGCACGATATCGTTGCACTTTATTTCTACAATTACTTGTTTACATATTTATTTGCATTACCCCTTTTTTCCCTTGTGTGCTACAGTTGCGCTGTTCGCTCTCTGAGCTTATATCGCCTGCTCTACTTGCCCCTGTAATTGCCCCTTGTGGAAAAATGTTTCTTTTATAGAAGAAACTCAAAATGAGACACTTTGTTCCATGCATCATGGAACAAATGCAAAGTATGGTTTTCTTTTTGGATGATGATGTACCATATCTTGGGAGTCATTTGAACTACAACCTGGATCAATTATGCTATTGCTATAGCACCCCAATCCAATCCCCCACTTAACCCCCACAAAACTGCCACTGTACACAGATATGTGTAGTGGCTTTATCTGTAGCTCCTACCACTGGCTATAAGGATTCAATCCTGCTTTTTGACACATGCATAAAATCAATGTTCATAGCTGATAATTGTCTCTGGATATGCCAATCCATTTATCAGCATCCCCACAGGTCAAATTAATATTCCCCATCCAAATACTTTTTGAAACTAAGCAAAATACTTCGAATAGGATGCGCTTTATTGTCATTACACTGAATGTACAACAAGACTGGAGAGCTTCTCCTTTCAGTGCATATAGTGAGCTATACAAATATATACAAGATAAATTCCTACAATACAGTGTAATTTGGATTCTAAACAAGACCGTGCAAATTGACTCCATAGAGAAGACAAAGAATTTAAAAAATGTTTAAAGTTTTGCACAGGATGTAAACAAGCACTGGTATTGCACAGGTTAGTAGCATAATTATAGTGTAAAGGGTGAGATATATTGCACATTTATATGTTGATGGCTAAGTTATCTTAATGGTTACTGTTGTTGCATGTGGGAGTTAAGGGTGGTGATGGCTTTCGGTAAAAAAAACAACCTTTCAGTTTGTCCTTGTTTTGATGCAGCTGGGAACCAGGATGTGAAATGTCCCTGATGCTGCTCTGACTGTGGGGTCAGTGTGAGGTTTGAGGAAAAGTGGGGCCAAGTCTCACAGTCTGGGGTCTGTTGGTCAAAAAGTCCTTGATCCAGCTACATGTGGGAGGAGGAAGACAAAGAGTGTCCAGTTTGGAGGTCAGAATGTCCGGGATGATTGTATCGAAGGCCGAGCTGTAATCCAAAAAGAGCATCCTGACATAGTCCTGCTGTTGTTCCAGATGGTTCAGCACAATGTGTAGGGCGATGACGTCCTCTGTGGATCTGTTTGCCCAGTATGCAAACTGGTGGGAGTGGGAAAACAGACTTTAAAATACTGGAGAACCCGTCTCTTGAAGCACCTCATAATTACAGGAGTGAGGGCAACAGGGTGCTAGTCATCAAGGCTGGTTGTGGGTGACTTTGTTGGGACTAGGAGGATTGTAGTGGATTTTTGGCAAGTGGGGATGACTGTTTGGGCCAGGGAGAGGTTAGAAATCCTGCAGAAAATGACAAACAAAATACACTGAGACGGCCGACCAATTGACATGACGAACGGTCAGAAAATTGTTTGGGGCTGTCTTTCTACACCCCACATCACACTCCAACATCACACATCCACCCATGATAGGTTCCACGTGTAGTCAACACTATAGCCACAGCCATTTATCAATTCTTAAAGGTCAAACTAAAGGAAAAAAAAACAAACGTATTTTTGCCTCCAACACACCGGTCCCCAATGAGAGTGGCAGTGGGCCATGAACAATTCAAAATAAAATTCACATCATGGAGTCAATAAATTCACAAAAGGTCAGACATAGATTTTCTCTGCAGCTTCTTGAAGCAGGCAAAGTTGTGTTATTGACCTAACCAGTGTACTTGTTTTGGTTTTTATTTGTGCAGAACACACCAATTCTTTCTGGTCTAGATAGGTCTCCAGGACTCTTCCAAGTAACTATGAGCCACGTGGAGCTGTATGGTCTGAAATGAGTTCAATGTCTTCAGGGAGAACATTTTGTCTCTCCTTACTCCACCTCTGCAACTCCTGTAGCAAAGGTAGGGATGGTCTTAGCCAGCATTTCCAAAATAGATCAGAGATCTATTGTACTTGTCTTCATCTCCCTTTGAGGTAGAGGTCAGACTTCTCAAACAATCCAGGTGGTAAGCTTGGCAGTCTTTTCATTGTAAGAATTTTATGCCACCCCCACTCTCAATCATACACTAGTTGCTTCCCTCCTTGAGGTGCAAGTGTGCTGCCTATACTGGGGCTAAGGACAGTGTGTCCCTCGCTAATGCCGGCGCCGATGCTGCTGCTAAAGCGGCCTCTGCACGGGTCTCTATTTCTACCTCTTTACCCCTTCCCTCCACCCCACCCGCTGATCTTGTGGTTCTGCAATCTTTTGCGGACCCAACAGAATGCCTTCTCTGGTCTTCCTCCGGCGCATCTCACACTCCACAAGGATGGTTTGGACCTGATGGTAAACCATGCCTAAACATTTCTTTTATTAACATTAACTTTTACTTACATTTCACTAAATAAATGTATGTGCTAGACCCTGTGTCAAAAGGAGGGATGTTTGAGTCAGTGAACGCGTTGTGGTACACGAGAGGTTTTGTGGCTTACGCGCAAAAGTACTGCCCGGCATGTGTTATTTGTGCAACATACAATGTGGGGCGACCAATAACAGTACAGAAAGCTGCACATCTGAACCCAAGCAGGCCATTCGAACATTTGATGATAGATTTCATCGAGTTACACGCGGTAGAAGGGAAAGAGTGCTGCCTGGTTCTGGTGGATATGTGGTCAAAATGGGTAGACGCGTTCCCCACGAAAAAACATCAGGTACAGCTGCAAAATTTTTAATGGCCGACATAATTTTCAGATGGGGAATAGCAAATCGAATACCTAGCGATAATGGGACCCCATTCGTTAATCAAGTCATGACAGAAATAAGCCTATTCTTAGGAGACATTGTGCCTATCACCCAGCATCGGGCGGAGCGGTCAAGAGGGAGAATGGCACAGTACAAAATAAGCTGGCCAAATGCTGTGAGGAGACAGGACTGACGTGGCTTAAAGCGTTACCCATATTCCTGATGTACATGAGAATGAGGAAAGGCAAATCTAAGCCCCTTCGAATTCCTGTTTGCTGCCCAGCCGAAGCAAGGAGCCCTCCACTGCCCACCGAATGCTGTGAGGTAGATATGTCATACTGTATTAACCCGTCCAAAGTTTTCTCTGATATCAGAACACAGGTGACAGCAGCGCTTTTTCTCTTTTCTCTTCCTAGAAGAGATTAGTTACACTGCTCTTACAATGGACCGACCAATATCCTGGCACCCGTTTTGGTTGCAAGGACTCTGTGGACTGAGAGGGACACTGGGCATACTGACACTGATCAGCGTAACCATTGTCAATATAAGATGGGGAATGCATGGGGACCTGACTGGACTGGGGGCGATGAATATTGCTCTCTCTCCAAATCACACACACAGGTCGGGATCAACTCAACCCGACTCCAAAATGACACCCAAAAAGTCCCTAGAACAAGATGTTCTGCAGTACTAAATAGGTTGCAGCGACAAGCCACAACAGTAGACACTGAAAATATGGATAAATGTCTGAAAAAGCATCGAGGTGTCCAAGTTAACTATGCTAAAGGAACCATAGCTAGCTTCCAATTTGACTTGTGTAGTATTATCCACTGAGGGAAATACCTAGCGTCATATAGGAGGTATGACGTATACACATGCGTGCACGTGATTGCCTATTGGTGGTGTCCTTCCTGAGATTGGTTTCTCACGTTGACAGGGGTATCCTGACAACCTTAGTTCTGGGATGTTCAAAGTTGATAATCTGAGGATGCTGCTGCAACCAGTGCGCCAGGTCCCTGATGAAGAGACTAATTACTAAGTTAATGGACAGAAGAGATCTGCCCCCTGCCTCCTCGGTGACTCAGGGGACTTGGGAGGGGAGAATGACCCCGAAACAGGAGACTCCGAGAGTGAGGGTATGCCCCTGGTCTAAACAACGCGATAAATGAAGGGGTTGACCCCAAAGGCTGACCAAGGAAGGGAAGCCCTGGAACTAAACACACGTGGGCTGTAAATACATAACCAAAATTATAATTGATACAGTAAGTATCAAAAGGGAGGAAGTGTAAGGGAAAAATATGTTTGTTCATGTCTTCAGATGGGACCAGGTGGGGTTTCTAAAGTATTACAATGTGACGGGAGGATCGGGCAATTAAGTACGGCCTTGGATCGCCCTGGTTCGAAACCCTGATATGAAGAAAGGAGACGGAGCAGTCACACGGGAAACAGGAGAATTGCACCTGTGAGCTCCAGACAAATTGTGCAAAACAAGAAACCATAGAAGGGTGAGGTCAGCGCTATCACGGCGAAGAACTGAAACTATCATGCAGGGGTCACGCTGGAGTCACGTGAACAAGAGGGTGTAAGGGAGGATGTGCTAAAAAGACTGTATGCCATTACTGCCTCGAGACTGCGTGAGGTAGGAATCTCATCCTGTATTGCAAACAGAATATACACGCTTGTGTGGAGTAAGCCCAGCATCTCTGGAGACTTCATTTAAAAAGGACACTGCCGAGGAGAAAGAACCCAGGGGGAATAGAAAATATTTTTCCACTACAGAAGGTCTTTTGCAAGGAATACAGATTCAAGGGGTTCAGATTCCTCAGATATCACTGTCCTTCTCAACTTCTTTTCCAGATGAAGACACTCCCAGTTCGTCCGGGAACCTCTGCTGTTGAGTAAACCGAATCACGGCATTTTCAGCTCTCCCTCGGGATTCCGCAGGAGGACCTGGAGCAAGTGGCCGGGGAGAGGGATGTCCGGCCATCTCTGCTTCACCTGCTGCCCCCACAACCAGCGGTAGAAGATGGATGGATGGATGGATGGACAGTTGATCCTGCTCCTCCAGCTCATTCATTTCCTTTTATACAAGAGCATGAATGACAAGTGCAAGTCGCCCCGCCTTTGTCTGTTTGCAAGCGAATGAAGAGGAGGATCCGCTGAACCTGCTCGTTCCTGCCCGTATGGAACTGTTTTGTTGATTTGCTGCTTTCATCATTGGAAATGTTGTCATTTGGATTTATTTCACACCCCGCATTCTCTTCATCCTCATTTACATTTTCCACAGGGTTTGAAACATCTGAACTTTTTGCCCATGCATTCACTTCATCGATAAAGTCATTGAACGCTGATTTTTGTGCCTTTAAACCATATATCATGTTCATCTTTTCTTCAGGAAGTAGCATTGGCAAAAGAGGATCATGTGACTCTGCAGCTTCCTTGCAAATGCACATATTTCATAAAATAGCATTTCACCTCCTGTTTGTATCCTCCATTTTGCATCTTTTGTAAGTTAAATGCCTTGTTTAGTCTAGATTTTATCTCCTTTTGTGGCATTTCAAGTGTTTCTATGGATGCTTTTGGTGTTAATTTAACATTGAATTCGGTGACTACCTGCCTTTCCTTTTCAGCATTGTCCTTTATTTGACCCGTGTTCCCATCGGACTGCTTTTAAGCTGCAGGTGTGTGTCAGTCAGCGCAGACTGTTCAACTCAGGAGGGTTCGAGTTCAACCATTGGACTCTGAATTGCATCACCAGTATGCGTACCAGCCTCAGCGGGGTGTTCAACCAAGAACATATGACCAGTCAAACATTTGACTCTGTTTGTTTTCATCAGAATCCTCAAATCAACAATAAACCAAACCCAACAAATGAAAACAATACCTTCCATTCAGCCACAGTAATCTGCAATATAAGCAACTTTTTTATTTTTTTATTTTTTTTTTTAAAAAAGGTTGAACCACTACCTTCAGGGAGAAAACCACAGGCAGGTTGTTAAAAAATGACGATGCATATCAGCATACAGTGCCATTCTGTGAGGAACCGCCCCTTTATTGGGGCTTGTCAGTCAGGTCGAAGTGGTCCCGAGTTCTCTCCTGGACTCATGTGAATTTTTTTTCCCCCAAAAAAACAGGCACTTCAATACATTCCCCACGGGTTCCGGGACGGCTCGCACATATGCACTTTTGTCATTTTGTAATCTTCTCAGGCCAAGACAGGACTTCAATTCCATCTCGTCACATTCAATGTCAACGTGGCAAGTCACAGGAATTCTATTGCACCAGTCAAAGAAGTTCCTTTCATTCGACGTAGAAGAATAACTTTTACTTGGTTTTACTAATTAAAGTTGTTGGACTTAGACAGATGAATGTTAATACAATGATGGCAACAGTCAGACAGAAATATCTGAAGGTAAACTTACAATTCTTCCATGAATGAATGATAATGCAGATAATTTCCCTCGTGAACAATCTTAGATGCACCTTCTCTGTAGCTTATGTAGCTCGAAGGAACATCTGTGTTGATCTCTGCCTATGGGTTACATAGGGTTACTCCGCCTATGGGTTACAAGTTGTATTGCTGTCATTTAGAAAAGACAAACGTAAATTGGGACAATTGTCTGGTCATCTGTTAATTTACCTATTTATTGGATCACCATTGTCATCATTGCAAAGCTGATCATTTTGTCAGGAGCCTCCGCTGGTGAAAACACACTCAACTGTATCATAGATTACTAATGCATTGGATGTGTCTTGTATATGGACTTTTGAATTTATGAGGACTGCTTCGGTTTGAAATAAGCAAAGTAAAAACAACTCTTAAACCAAGTAGGGTTTCTGTTATAGGGGTTAAATTGTGGAATGATCTCAGCGATCATTTCAAGTTGATAAATATCCTGTCAAAGTTTAAAAAATCTTGAAGATGTGAAATAATTAATGCATGTCAACTTACAAATGCAAATATATAATGTTAATTGAGGAAGCAATTTACTTCTGCTCAGCCCTTTTTTTGGTTGTGATGATTTTAAATGGAATTGTAAATATGTGAAGGATGAAAGCAACCAAAACAAACAAAAAAAAAAAGAAGTCATTCATTCATAACGTGCACCGTTCGTAGCGCGTTGCATACCTTGATTTCCTCCATCCGTGCGCTGCGAAGGGTCCGACGGTGTTGGTCCAAACGGCAACGTAACCTCTCGGTTTCCCGACAAAAAGATTTAGTGGCTTCACCTGCAGCCTCTATTTCGGTGTGAAAGGGTTTGATCCTCATTTTTTTTTATTTTTTATGCGTGCATAACATCAATGTCCGGAGCTGATCATTTTCTTTGCATATGCCAATCCATTTATATGCGTTCCAGCAGGTCAAATATGTATTGCCTCCCCTCCAAATACTTCTTTGGAAATAAAATAAATACTTGCAATGTGGGGAAAAAAAAAAAAAAAATTGTTTGGGGCTGTCCTTCTAAACCCCGCTCCACGCCACATGGAAGGTATCGATGCGTTTCCACCCCTGATGATGGCTTCCAGGTGTGGTCAACAGCACGGCCACACCCACTTAGCAATAATTAAACTAAGGTCAAATAAAGGAGAAAATTAAAAAAAAATGGCTCCAACACCCCGGCCCTTTAGTGAGAATGACAGGAGGCCATGAACAATTCAAAGTAAAATTCATCATCATGGTTCACCCATGATACAGTAGACTAAATGCAGAGAAATAATTTCCCGCAAGGGATTAATAAAGTATAATAAAAATAAATTTTTTTTTTTTATATATGTTTATAAAATGGACCGAATAACTTTACAAAATGTCATTTTGTCATATGTCATCAACTCATATTGTCTCCGCTTTAGAGTGGGACTTGCAGCTTCTTGAAGTTTTATTATCGGTCTAACCACTGTACTATGTTTCTCATGCGGTCGACATGAAAATCACACCAATAATTAAATTAAGGTCAAAGTAAAGGAGAACACAGCACAGATAAAAAAAAAAGCATTTTGGCTCCAAAAATATATAAATATTAACTTTGGATGGAAAGATCAAAAATCAAAACCTTGAGAAAGGTAGCTAAACACTGAAAATGGGGTGCCTACACAGCACTGAAATGACTATTACTAAAGTACTTGACATTTTTGAACTATAGAACTGCGTGGGGTATGTTGGAGCGGAGATTAATCTACGGTTTCTGAGAAATGTCTAAGTGCAGATGGACAGTTTTGCATCTCGGTGTGAAACTGCTGCTCTGCAACAACAGGCAAGGTTCGAACTTTTACTTTTAACTCTTGCAAGGGTCGTGATTTCTGTGTGTCGCCGACCTTCAACGTATGACTTTGTGTCTCCAACCGAAACATAACCCACCAATAATTTGGAATAAATATAACGGCAAATTAATCACATTTCTCTCACAACAGTTACTCACCAAATCATTTCTGAATAATTATCCAAGAGCATCAAGGATTTTGAGGTACTTTTACAGTGCAACACTGTTTCACTGCCCCAACCTCCTTGATGGATTATGGCGTAAACAACTTATTTGTAACAAACTTATGCATATAATTATGGCAGTTCATTGCTCAGTTTATTACCCACATACAAGATAAATACTCAGCACTGTAATGTGTGACAAACAGGACAGGGTCATCTGGACGTGTGGATCCAGACAGAGGTATGACAACCTACACGTAAAGCTTCGTTAGTCAACATTATCTGAAGTCAGATAAGACATTGTTGTGCTGTTGCTCGACCACAAATAATCGCTCAGGTACAAAAACAAGATGTTTTTTTTTTGTTTCATCATTTGGTTGGTTGCGTTCCCCCACCCCACCCCTGAACCCTCCAACCTCCGTCGGAATGCCCGGTGATACGACTCGTCATTTTCAGTCCTGATCACATCCCTGAGAAAGCAAGGGAGCAGTCTGGTGTCGTCTCATCTTACTGTCCAACAGGAATTGTTTTTAAACACACACGTTTCATTTCTTACAGTTTAAATCAATTAACGGTCATGAATCAAAAGTGCTATCGTATATCAGTACTCCTACTTGTTTTTTGTTGTTTTTTTTTAAGCACAAGCGCAGTTTGCATTGGTTCAGGAGGCTCACATGACCCCTCCTTTGCCACGGGCAGAAATGTATAAAAATTCAGAAAAAAACAGTTAAACCGTTACACCTTAGACTGTTGCCACTGGGGGAAAACAATTAACAGAAACATTTGGGGGGGATGAAAATGAGTACAAATCTTAAATAAAAATGAGAGAAAGCTCAAGAAAATGCTGAAAATTAAAATAAATAGATAACTTTATAATCTCAAATAAATCGAAAACCTTTTTTTAAGTGTTATAGGTCTTTTACAAGTGTGTAGAAAAGAAAGGTAAACTTCTGGGGAGGAAAAAGTTGAAAATATAAGTTAATGTTATTACTTTTTTATTTTTGTGAGACCTCAACCTCGAAGTTCAAACTGCGCCTGTGTCTCTAGTCTTTAACCCATCGTCTGCACGAACACAATCACAAAAGTAATGCACAAGAAAAAAACAATGGTAGAAACGCAAATAAAATGTTTGTTTTTTTAAATATCACCGGAATACAATCTCTACACGGTCGACCCCTGGACATTAACCATACTCAGTTGACAGTTCACCATTGTTTCAAAAAGCACCCAGTTCTCACAACATTTTCTTACCAACACATAAGTGCGTAGGACATTGTTCATGAAACTCAAAACAAAAGGTATAATCCTGTTCCCAGCGCGATCGGAACCGTACGGTCACTATCCATCACTCGTGGCTTGCTACGTTTCATGTTTTGTTTTTTTTGCATTTTGTTGCTGTTTTGCCCGCTGGCAATATGTTACTGCTATCAAAAAAAAAAAACTCTTGAACGTGTTTTCAGTATTAAGATAGAGGCCCTTGATTGACTTCATTCTTGGAAAGTGACTGATGCCACCTTCACAATCACAGTTCAGTGAGATGTCATTTATCTGGAGCAGTTCTGGTCTGTGTGTATTAACAGTCTGAAGCTCTGCAGCAGCCCGTGTGTCCATGCTGGTGTGTCGAACAGACCCGGGACTGAGTTTACACTGCGGCCATCTTGCTGGCCTCTCTGACTCCGCTCAGATAGGCGCCGGTCACCGTCTGAGGGAAGTGTCTGTTGGTGGCCTGGTGAAAGGCATGCAGGGATATTGTGAAAAATACACACTATACATCTATTAAATAAAAAAAAAAAAAGAAATTATCGGAAATTATCAAAACAGAGCCTCAGTTTCCTATCAAGTTAAGAGGTTGGCAGTTTAGTCCCAATCACTGTGATTGTATGTGTGTGTGAGCGTGTTAATGGGTGAATGCTTTCTAGTGTAAAGTGGAGAGAATTTATTTGGGTTGTGCTTCGAATACGGTTAGTAAAAGGATGCGTGTCACAAAAATCCAAGTGGAGTGACGTCTTCCGTTCCCTTTCAAAACCTGTGCCTGGTTGCAAGAAAGGACTTGAGCTAGAAAAAAAAAAATCCCTTAAATTTCATCCATTTTTTTTAATCACTTGCATAAGAATTTCTTTAGGATGCCAGGAGAGAGTGTCTGCACAGTCTCAGACTGTTGTAAAGTACTCTTACTCTTGTGCATATCTGCAATTGCAGCAACATGTCTCCTGATTATGGAAGCAAATAATGAACACAATTCAAATTAAGATGCATTAGTAGAATGCTTAGTCCTTTTCACAATGTGGCTGCATATTTTGACTGATAACTAACATGAGTAAAAAGGACTCCAAACTGTATTTTCATTTTCCTCTTCCAGACTGCTCATTCTGTTACTTAATCCAAATTAAAATCAGGACATTTAAGATTTAATTTTAAACCCCTTCAAATTTCAATTTGAAATGTCAAATTTGAATTTGAATTCTGATCATTATTAGCTTCCGTACTGGATAAGTAGACAATAGAATCACTATTGAGCCGCCTTTTTTTCCCCCTCAGGATGAACAGCGAACATCGCAGTAGTAAAAGGCAAACCTTCGACGGACACGTAAGCACTTCTTTACCTCGCCGGCGAAGAAGAGTTTTCCCTGCACGTCCTCGGCGAGAATGTCGTAGGCCTCCCCACTGCCCCCCATCTTCACAAAGCTGTAGGACATCTGGGACCAAGCGTCCTTGCTCCAGTGTGTGACGAAAGAATGCAGCGGCTCCGGCACCTCCTGCCAGAGACGGGAGAGACCGTCAATGGGCTTGGAAATGCACACATTCACAGACGTTTTGTGCAGACGTTACCTGTTCCTTGAAAAGTTCTCGCAGCACCCTCATGCACTGGGCCACCACCTCCTTGTCCTCCAGGTCGATGACGGAGGGCACGGCGTCGCCGGTGATGACGGACATGAGGACGGCCTGCTTCCCCTGCAAACAAGCGCGATCGGGAGAAGGGTTTCCTGTTTTTAATGCTTTTAGATCTTCTATTAGAGGAAAAAATTGAAATAAATATCTCTTCAAGAACGTCTCGGTTGGAGTGTGACGGTTTAAAGACAGAGGAAAAACAAACCTGTGGATGCATGTCGTAAAATACACTGAACATGCCTCTTTTGTCGGGACCCGGCGGGATGTGACCAAAATAGTCCGCCCCTTGTATTTTGCTGTCCCAAAATCGATACGGAAACTGAAGGGCAATCTGTCGGGCGGAAGTCAAGTTTATATTAAGTTCTGCCTTTCAGCTCCTCAATGTTACGATAATGGTTACCGTAGTTACCTTCTCTATGATCCCAGCTCCCAGACTGTGGATGGCCTTCAGCTTCCTCTCGGGGAGGGGAGGGTTAAACTGGATCAGGCTCTTCTGGAGTAGCGTCAGCGGGACCGTCACAAGAACCTGAAAAAGAAAAGAGGCCAATGCCAGAAATAATGTTGCACCACCGTCTGACGCGAGCCTGGAAGGAACGCTGATGCATTTCACCATCTGTCTTGTTATAAAACACGAAACTCATAAAATGATTAATACATTAATTCACTGTGTTTATATTAAGATTCAAAATCGTTCTCCTTTTAACGACAAATACACACTTCCTCTTTTACTATTTCATTTTGTGCACTCAACCCTGAATTTCTTGATTTTTTTTTCTTGAACACACATTGCTTTAGGAATTATTTAGGAATATTTGGTTTCATTGTGCTCATTTACCTCAATGTGGTTTGTGCTTCACTTGGTTCAAATCCAAATTACAATACAGACACAGTCAGACCAGACCAACCAATTTACCTTCTTTGCCGTCCACTGAGATCCATTTGAGGAGGTCACTTTGACAACGTCACCTGAGTAATCGATGCTCTGAACCTTAAATAATGACAAGAAATTTTTATAATTATTATTATTATTTTTAAAGTGTTCCATTTTTTAAGTGTAGAGGGTGAACACCCACCGGACACTTTGTCTGAATGTCGAGGCCCTCAGCCAGCTTATGAAGCAGAGCAGAGTAGCCCTGGGTGAGTAAGGTGTGGTCTCCTGAGAACTGGGCAAAAAATTCATTGTGGTCCCAGGATCTCGCAGAGACCTTTTATGAAACGTAAAAAAGGAAAAAAATCATTTACTGACGAATATTAAAAGGAGATTTGAAAATGCAGTTCAAACACAGCGTTAGGTTAAACTGACGGTTTCTCTTTGGCAGACCTGGTTTAAAGTGCTCCCGCAGGCATATTCCAGGTTGCTGAGATGAAACTGAAGCACCTTCTCCTCCAATTCACTGAACTGAATGCCGGACTCCTGAAGAAAGTTCTTTTTAACTTCTTGGACTTTTTCTGAAGAATACAAAAAGGTGACACAAAAAAGGAAAAAAAAAACAAAAAACGCAGACACCTTTTTATTTGCACTGTTAAAAGAAGATCCCGGAGTCTTTCAATTGAATTTCCCGGTTGATGTTTTCTTCACCTCCCAGCGGCGTGTCCTCGGCCTGTGACTTATCCTTCCTCCACTCTGACACAACATCCAGAATGGCGTTGAAGTGAAAGTCCATACGTTTGTCGATGGCAGGGTCGGTGACCTGCCCGCCCTCCTGAAAGAGGTCGCACCTGTCGCCCAGTTTGTGCATCTTGATGCCCATCTGCAGCGGAACAGTGAAAATGCAATGATAAGGCAAATAGATAGGGTTTCATTTTCTCCCCAGACTTTGAAATCTCACCTGTTCGCACATGAGAGCGATGGGGTTGTTCACGCAGCCGTTCACGATCTGAGCTCCTCGGCCGACAGTGACGCCGAGACTGGTGTCGTCCCACACGCGACCTCCGATTCGGTCTCTCGCCTCCAACACCACCACCTGTACGCAGAAACATCCTGACGATGCATTACTTAGCATTCACCTCCGTTCTGAAGAACACAGTCCGCTTTCAGCTGCTTCACTTCTTTTGTGTCGAAGGAGCGAAGGTGCTCAGCATCACTGGCCACAACACGCTCAACTGATACGTCTGAATTATTCATTCATACATTCATTCATTCATTATCGAATACCACTTATCCTGCACTCAGGAGAGCTGGTGGGCCTATCGCAGCGGTCATTGGGTGAGAGGTGGAGTTCCCTCTGGACTGATCACAGAGCCAGATAGTGACAACCAATCACTGTTTCATTCACAGCTCATATAGAGATATACAACTATTTACTCATTCATTAATACTTCATATCGAAAAATAGAACCAATCACGCTTCATATAGAGACATGCAACCATTCACTCTCTAATTTATATATCATGTCGAGACATGCAACCATTCACCCTCTCATCCATGATTTACGGTATCCAATGAACCTGCATGTTTTTGGGCTGTGGAAGGAAACAGGAGAACCTGGAGTAAACCAAAGAGGAGATCATGGAGACTCCACACAGAAAGGGTTCCAGTCGGAATGGTACCAGGGACCTTCTTGCTGTGAGCTGGAAGCGCCAACCACCCTAATCTCTTATTGGTGTGGCACCTTTTCTCCTCCAAGCAGAAACCCTTCTGTCTCTATTTCATCTAGGTGAGCCGAGCACTCTTACCTGAGTGCCAAAGTTCTGCAGCTGTCGCGCAGCCGCCAGCCCTGATGCCCCTGCGCCAATGACGATCACGTTTTTCTGCAAAGCCAGAAATGGTTTTGTCTGAATATCAAGCACGTTGCTTACGCTCAGTGATAGATAAATCAAACCAACCAAGCGGTGCTTTTCAGGGAGAAGAGGCCGTTTCACTGCCAGCACACCCGTGTTTATCAGACCCTTCCTGGTCATGAACTGGAGCACCCGGTCCATCTCCTGCACGCAGCGCACACGCACCAGCCCCCGGACAATGATGTGCAGGGCACAATTCTGGGAAGTCAGCACCTCCTTTAAAAAGAAAAGACTTGATCATGTAAGCATGAAACATAATTATAGGGGGAAAACTTCAAAAGTTCAAAAAGTGAAACTTGCTATGTTTGTCGTTGGCCTGAATACAAGCAGTATTCATAATACTATGAATAAGTATAGTACCTTGCAGTTCTTGTGCCAGGAGGCCAGAATTAGGTTCCGCAAAGCCAAATACATGGTGGGATCCCGTGAAAATTCCGGGAACTCGTACAGCTCATCGAGCTCCATCATGTCCGGTCTCACACACAAAGCCTTGCCACACTCGTTGGGCTGGTAGAAGGGCTGGAAGTATGGACACATACCTGGAACTGAAAGGAAAACCGGCGGGAAAGGAGCGCTGCGTTACTCTGCAAATGTTAATTTTGAATGAAGGATATGTTCATTGTCTTGAATGAGAATTTCTTTTCATTTTGTTTCTGATTGTCCTCAATTTATATTGAAAAGGTATATTGAAAATTTTGCATTGTAATTTTATGTTGAAAACTGAGACATTTATTTATAATCTATGGCTTATCCTGTAGTCACATAAATATACATATATGTATTTAAGTGCATAGACACATATATATAATATATATACACACACACACAAACACACACACACACACACACATATATATATATATAATTATTATCATTATTATTATTATTATTTATTTTTTCTTTTTTTTTATGTAGGGTCTCCGATTTGCCTACTGCATGTTTTTGCACTGTGGGAGGAAACTGTCAGAACCGAACCAGGGACCTTTCTTGCAGTGAGGCTGGAGCGCTAACCACTGCGCCGCCTCAATTTAAGCAGTATTTGTTTTCATTTCTCAGTAGGCCTTTGACTATGATTTAAAAGTATCTGCCCTCCTCAGCACTAATCTGAAACTCTGACGTTCTGTCGCTCTTTTTCTGTCTTTGCAGGCGGAAAGTACATCGACGCGGAAAAGACTCCATCGCGTCTTGGAAGACCCCGTGGACAATTTTCTATGCAGAACAATAAAATAAATAAATAAACGTCGTCCATTCATTTTCTAAGTTGTTTGGATTGAAATCAATACATTCGTCCAATATTCCCCTCTGAATGTCACAGTGAATATCAGGTACTCCTCACACAACATTTGCCCAGTCAGAGACTTACTTTGCGGCTGGACGGCTCTGCAGTGATCGGCCCTGAGCTCTGCCTGCGACATGTTGCCGGGGGAACCAGACGGGCTCATGCCGACGCAGTCAGGATAGTAAGCAGCGAGGAAAGGGCTGGCCGGGCTGTCTTTGAACAGCGGAGGCAGGATCAGCATGGAGTGCCACCAGCTGTCGGACACCTCGGCCACTCTCTTTGGGAACGAATCGACACGGCAGCGTTTCAAATGCAGAGCAGGTGGTGAATTCCATCCATATGTTAAATTCAGGTTTTGAAAAACAATCTTTTTTCTAGATTTATGGGCTGTCAAAATGACCAGCTCGATCTCATTTCTCTTATGATTATCAACACTTGACTGTTAGTGGGGTGAATTTCCTGATTGATTTACATGTCGTAAAGCAGCAAAGAAAATGAAATCATCAATCAAAGCTGCCAAAATCAACTGCACTGAGGCTGATTAGACAAGATCTGACAGAATCTGTTATAATTAAAGGTCTAGAAAAAAAATGTCACTTTTAATCCCGCATGGATCACATGCTTACCAAGTCTTCCGGTTGTGAGCACTGGTCTGGTCCCTCACTCTGTATACGCACGCACACACACACACACACACACACACACACACACACTCACACACACACACACACACACACACACACACACACACACACATCAATATTTTCACAAAATAATAATAGAAAAAGGTCCGCAGAATGGACCGTTGAGATAATCGATGCCGATTTACCTTAATGTTGTTGAACTTCATCCCACAGCGGTACGTCGCTGCCAGGGAAGCAGTGAGTTGGATCTCCTTCGTCAACTGGCGCCACTTCTTGCAGTCTGGCTTCATACACTGAACCTGAGATCGGCAAATAAACATGTATATTACTGCCTCCGGGACCCCCGACAGACTGACCCAGTATCTGTGACCAGGAAGCTTCAGATTGCCCTTTACACTTTGGGTCCGTCAAATATCAGATTGTGATTATACCCAAAAATATTTTTCAGGACAGTTATTCTTACCCAGAAGGGCAGCTGCTGATCGGCCATGAAAGCTTTCAGACTGGGCTCACTCTTCCCGTTACTCGTCCAGACTTTCTTCCATGTCGAGAAAATCTCATAGCCATCTTTGTGACTGGCAAGACAGGAAGGAAAATCAATGCTAGCATCGATTTCTTGCGAGGGAATAGACGTGTGGGGGGCGTCTTTTCCTACACTCTATTTACCTTCTGTAGTAGTGATCGAAACATTCGTTGCAAAAATGCTCACCACACGACAGATGGTACCAGCGGGAGGTGTATCCATTTTTGGCGCATCTGAGAAGCGAATCATGAACCTCAATTATATCCACCTCTCCTTTGGCGAAATGACTGATATCGATTTTACCAACAAATTATTTACCTTTCAGATGCGCTGGCAAAACAAACAGGATACGTGGCAGAGCAGCCGGCCTTCTCGCACTTCCTGTACTTCTTCTCCGATTGGTCATCCTCCTCTTCCGTATCAGTTGCTTTCCTTTTGCTCTAGAACGAAGCGAGAACAGCGGTGACGATCCGACGCCAACCCTATTCCCAAGGCATAACGCTGTGCTCGGGCGACATCTTGTTGGTTTTCGGGCCATTTTTGGAGCTTCTTGATGGGGAATACCTCTTGCAGATTTTATTGTGACTTAAAAATCAAGTGGACTTGGATTTTAACCAGTGCAATCTCAGATATGACATGTGAATGAGAGTAAATAGTTGTATGTCTCTACCAGATGTCTGAATGAACGAGTGAACGGTTGTTTGTCGCTACATGGCATGTGAATCAGCAGTGAATGGTTGCATGTCAGTATGTGACGTGCGGATGAACGAGTGAAAGCTTGTATGTCTCTGTATGAGACAGTATGTGTGATTGAGTGACTGTTTGTCGCTATAACGGTCTATTTGACATGTGAATCAGGGAGTGAATAGTTTACTGTCTCGACATGACGTGTGAATGATCAAATGAATGGTTGTATTTCTATATATGACGCATGAATAAGGGAGTGAATGGTCGTATCTCTCGAAAAGGTGGTTGAATGAGAGGGTGAATGGCCATATGTCGCTGGCCAAGTGATCGATGCAGGGTGAACCCAACCTCTCGCCCAATGACAGCTGGGATATACTCCAGCACCCCCTGCTAAGCGTTATAGATAATTAATGAATGAAAAAAATATAATGCCTGGAAGTGACTTATCTACGAAATATGAATACATTTTGTTTGAGTTTTTCCAATGGTAACAGTATTGATAAGGGTACTAGAATGAAAGGACACACAGACAGACACAATGGGGTGTCCCATTGTGTCTGTGAAAGGGGGGGGGGTGCGACGGAGGGGCGTGGACGAGCTCAGAGGACACGAAGCGTGGGACGCGATCGGGTTTACCTGCCCAGGTGGAGGGTTGTTGGTTCGTTTCACACGGACGTTGATCTGCCTGCCGGAGGAGCGCAGGGTCTGCCCGTCCCCCGGCGACTCCCCGGAATTCCTCTTCTTAGCTCGCCGGGCACCGGAGGCATTCCCGGGATAGTCTAGCAGACACACAGGCACGACATTAAACGGGCCTTTGAAAGAAAACATGCCGGTCAAAGCTGTCTCAATAAAACTACAAACAGGGAGGGGGGGCGAATTGACGGCAAACAGCGGGAACCCTTTACGGCAGCCATAAGGATGACAACTGTCACATTTAGCATTTAGCAAGACGCGGCGGCGCCGGTGGAAACTGACCTGCGTCCGACAGCATGGCGTCTTTTTCCGTCAAACCCGGACTCCGAGGACGTTTATCTGAACTCCCTGATGGTTTAGAAAGATTCCATCTGTCTCCCTTTTATTGTTGAAGGGTGTGTGTGTGTGTGTGCGTGTGTGTGTGTGTGTGTGTGTGTGTGTGAGGTGGGTGGGTGGGGGGAATCAATGCGCTGTTTGTTGCCAGAATACCACTTCCGGTTTTGAAAAAGGAAATGGGCGTTTCGCGTGTTTGAGCCGCACGGCTTTCCGTACTATGCTGTAACCATGGCGACGGTAGTACGCCGTCAAACTTGGGGCGAAATAAAAGGGGCGAGAAAGGAGGTCGTCGTGCAGTCTCACACAGGAAGATGTTGGGAAACGATGTTTGCCTCGTTGGATAAACATTCTTGAACGAAAAGTAATTCGTGTTTTGGCTATTTTCCACTTCGGATTTGTTTTTATTCCGCAATAAAAGCGATCTTTATATTCTCTCACAAAAAGTGTAAAGTGCCCCTGACACATGGAGAGACATACCAATGTGACATTTTTCGTGGTTTAAATCAACTGGCGATGTTTGCCGTGAAGTAGCCTGTTGTTTTGAGTACCTCCAGATTCCCTGATGGAGTCAGATAAAGTTGAGCACAAAAGGAAACCGGACACACCTGCGATCAGACCCAGAGCACCGGACAAGAGCCAGATTCTCCCAGAGGTAGAGCTTCATTTCTTTCCTTCTACTGTCAAAACTGTGGGTTTAAAGCTGTTTAATGTAAGTCCAGGGTCGTTTTTTTTTACATCTCTGGTTTTTTATCTGAGGTAATTCAAATTGAGAAATTATATAATAATTGAGAAATCTGTGTGTGTGTGAAATATGTGTATGTGTGCGTGTGTGTGCGAGAGTGAGAGGGTCTCATCGTGAAACTTGTGATGTCACAAGGGGAGGCAAATGGGAGCAAGATGTGATGTCATACAAGGGAATATGCCTGTGACGTCACTGACTGACCACTGCATGAGTCTGTATCTAAAAGGAGAATGTGTGATTGTGCGTGTGCATTTGTGTGTATTATGTCTCTCATTATGATAGCCTTGTCTTGTGTGTTTTGCTGTAATCCTTTGATAAAATATTGTTTGTATTGATTAAATAAAATGAATGACAATAAACAGAGGATTTGAGTTCATCGAAAATACGCAGTAATTAAATGTTCCTCTTGAAAAATAGATTGTTCTGAGCTGAATAAAATTGTACATTTTAGAATAAGCTCTGTACAAAATGTTCATATGATCGTGGGCTATTTAATGGGCACGGGCTGATAACAGCAGTAAAGGAGGCCATGTGATGTGGAAACGTCTGTTAATGATGAATTTATAAGTCTATTTGAGTTGAATCATACTTCAAGAACTGTGAAATAAACTCTAACCCCTGGCCTGAAAAATCAGGAGAATGTGTGTGTGGAAGGAACATTTCCACATGTTTGACTTACGCTTTCTTAACAGGTCAAGACAAAAAGTTTCGATCTCAATAAGGTGATTCGCCTCCTCGAGGACCCTTTGACCGTAAGTCGTGACTTGTCGCTTGCCAGATGTTGTGTTGTGTCCATTATTTGCCTCATTTCCAACCTCATACTCTCTTTTTGCTGAAGACGAACTTGACGGAGCGTCACCTTTTTGTGCTGCGGAAGCTCCTGAAGAGAAGCCAAAATGGCTTTGTATCCTTTCCCCTCTGAGTTTTACATCGATGTGTAGCCAGTCTCGACAAGAGCCATCTCTGCTTCCGAAAACGCCCCCTCTCCCCCCACAGCTGTCACACACAACGGCAAACTGTCAGATTTTCCTCACGACTGTCCCCCGGCACGGCGATAGAAATAGATTGGCTCTTATGAAACCTGAACGCGGCACCTAACACGATTCCCCAGACTCTAATTTACCGCTCCTTTGCTGTGTCTGTCAGCATTTTCCCTGATTAAGAATAATCTCATTTACCACGAGAACTCTCTGCCCATCGTATCTGCTCCCTCACGGGGATTTATTACCTCATGTAAAAACAATGCCAGGACGTTTCGGATTTCTTTGACTCGTATATTCAAAGCTGCTGAAGGAGCTGAGAGAAACTGCGAAAATAATCGACCTCTGTGCCGAGAAAGTGAAGGACCATCCCGAATACATCCCCATCCTGTGTGAGGCGCTTAAGATTTGCAGGTACGAAATCCCGACGGGTGAAGCAGACGGGGGGAGAAGCCTCTTGTAACGTCGTCCGAATAATGTTTTACTCCGCTTCCGTCGCAGGTTTCCCTTCCTGAAGGAGAAAATCTCCGATGAGCTCAACTACGCTCAGGATGTCACACACTTCCTGTCTCACATTGGTAACCCACCGGGCGAGGAGTTCGGCCTACAATGTGTGCCTGCGAAGACTCATGTTTTCCGAAACTGCACCACCGGTCTTCAATGACATTTTTTTACTTTATACATTCATTTCACCATTAACTTTTTAAAAGGACAATTTTTCCGAAAAACAACACTGTGTATCTTTCGAAAGGAAGCATAACCATCACACTTGTCAGATTCTTGTTCATCCGATACCAAATCACAACCCAGTTGTCTGATAATTCTTTCCATGCAGAGCAGGTTCGGACTGTCACTCTTAAAAAGGATTGACAGAAACCCAACATTCCCCAAATGAGCAAGCACTTGGCAAAACGCTACCTTTTACAGGTGCAGAAAACCGATCTGATCTCAATGCGGGTGGCCTTCTGCCTCAACCAGTTAGGGTAGAAAGAGAGAGGGTGTGATAGAGGTAGATGGGGGTACGAAGTAGTCTGTAATCTCCTCGGTCAAAAAGAAAGGAATCCAGTAATATTTTTGTTCTAATCCTGTTTCTTTTATGATAAAATAACATTTATACTCTTTATACTGCTCCAATTTGGACCCTTGCAGCTGGTTTTTATTGTGTTTGTTTTTTCTAGGGTCCAAAGCGGAAGTGACTCGACCCTGTCTTTCTGTGTTGGCAGGGTGTTTGATGCGGGTGTCGAGCACCGAAGTGAGGCAGCACTTAGTTGAATCTGTGAAATCGTTCTACGCTTCCGTGGCTCCGAAACAACTGCTCGATGGTACGGACTGTCCCACCAAGACAAAGCCTCGGACTTCCAACTCTGAAAACTCCTTTTCTAGACTCCCGCTAAGTGAGGCTCTTTCATGGCTTCTGGGTGGCTCGGTTCTTTTCTAACTTTCTTCTTTGCTGTTCTTGAGTTCTCTGTTTGTTTGTTTTTTGTGCGTCTGGTTATCTCCTTCAACTTCATCTTCTTTCCATTGTAAAATGTCATTTCCCTTCTAAAGGGCTCCAGCCGACCTCTCCCGGCTACAGGCTGCAGCTGCTGGAGCGCAGCGACTTGGCTCGGTCGCTGCTCCTCTCCATGGCCGCTCTGCAGAGCCAGCCGGCCCTCAAGCTGCAGCTCCTCCACACACTTCAGATCCTCTCCAGCTCTTCGGGTCAGCTTTATTTTTTTATTTTTTTATTCTGGAACCGCAGAGTGGGGCCAGACGACATGTCAGTCCAAGAGATTACCTTCATTAGATAAAGTAGCCTGCTTTCAAGAGCATAAATCATCTCATTACTAAATAACAATCAGAATAAGCCTCAAAACACTGATTTTAAGTGTCCTTTTGTCAATGTCAACAGGTCAGTGGGTTGTTTTACCATTAGTGACCTCTCTTCATTTGACAAACACAGATATGAACTGTGCATTCATACTGAGCGCCCGGGGAGCCGAGACCATCTGTCTCCACATGAACGAACCCGACGCGTCTGGTCAGGTCCTGTTTCGCTCTTCCGAAATCCTCTGGAACCTCCTGGAGCAAGGCGGCAAGGACGAGGTCACGGCGCAGCTCAGCGGTGTCAAATGCGTATTGTACGTGGTCTGGAGCCGTTTTCACAATTTCAGGATCAGGGTAGAAGTTCACCAGAAGTTCCTTACATGTTGTATATGCAGAGTCGACTGGCCCATTGGGCAATGGATGCAAATGCTCAGGGCGCTGTTGGCCCTGGTGGCCGCCATACATTTGGGAAAAAAAATTCCCCTTTCACGTAATTATATTAAAACTAGTTGTTACTATTATCTGTTAACATGGAAAAGCTCACATTCACTGATCCAAATGTAAAGCAATGTCCGATTGATATCACTAATTATACCAAATAACCCCCGCCACCCTCCTCCAGCTGATCAGTACCTGCTCACTTATTGAGGGGGGAGGGGCGAATTTATAGATGTGAATGAATTATTTTCATGGTTTATTCACATTTCTTTTAGGGTAAGGGTACGTACATTGTATTTCAGATTTTTTTTGTATTTATTTGCAATTTGTTATGCATGCAAATTGGCTGACATGTTATCTAAGAAATGCAATGGTAAAAACAATGCTAATCGATTTCTTTTAGGAGTATTTCTATTCTGCCAATGAAGGGGGTGCACGTACCGATGTTATATAAATCTGCTTTATTGTCAGATCTCTGAAAGAGGCGTTCTTCAAGCAGCTGCACAACAGTTCTAGAAATTTCGACCTCCGACTCAGAAACGACCTCCTCGTGATCGCGAGTCTCATCGCGGAACTCCCCTGCTCCCATCTCATCGTGAGTGCGAGACAAAGTCGGATTACACTGCGCTTTGCTCCAACGCGGTTATGTAAAACACACTGTCTCATCCCATTTAGGAGAGCTTGTTTGCCAAAGATCTCGTCGCCATCATCATATTCCCGGAGTGTAAGGCAAAATGCTTGATTGCATGTTGGATGGATTGCGTGATTCCCGTCATTTGAACTTTACTTTTGCAATCCAGTGAGAAGTCAAAACCCGGTGATCCACAATCTCAAGCTCACGTTCAATAACGAAGACTTTAAAATGAAGAGGCTGCTCCTGAACATGTTGGTTTTGTTGTCAAAGGACTTGGCTGCTATCAAGGTCCGATTCTGCGAACAATTGGTCATGAATAATCATTTAAATTTAAATGTCACATTTCTCAGATTGGATGCTCCTTCTAAATTTGCAGCTCTATAGGGAGGAGAGAGTAATGCTGGCTCTTCTCACCCTCACACGTCCGCCTGCCGCTTCCCCTGAGCAAAGGTCGGGCTCACGTCAGTGGTCTTCCATCCAGCAGGAGGAGCTCCAGCTGCAGTCGCTGGCCGTCCTCACAACCATCGCTCCTCTCATGCTGGACGACTGGATGTCCTGTCAGGGAAATGCCTGTCTCCTGCTCCTGCTGGACTGGTGTGTTGGCCAAGGTCAGGAGTTACAAGGACAAGACGAAGCAATTCCATCATTCATTTAACATTTAAGCGTCCCTCAAATGTCATTCAGTCATTCATTCATTCATTGTCTATACTGGTTGTCCTTCAGCCAGGGTCGAAGTAAGGGCTATAGCCTATCCCAGCTCTCATTGGGCGAGAAGCAGGGTTCGCTTTGGCCACATATGGAGACATACAACAATAAAGTTACCCAAGATAGTCCACAGATGTAGCTTTTAACAGCTCTATCAGGAACGACCTCCTCCGGAGTCTCCTGGTCCGAAGGTTTGAATTAACTTGGGTGTCTCGGTCAGCAAAGGGCGCAAGAAAGGTGTATTCTGTCTTCTTTTTTCACTTGGTAACTTAATACAAATGGAGAATATGTGAGGGCCTAAACTGGAACCCTGTTGGACGCCAGGCACAAGCACAAGAGCTCTACCAGTTATATCACTTGTAAATCACTGTGGATTTTTTTTTTATCATATCCACCTGATGAAGATTCAAGCCCAAAAATTTAATTCTACAATCAATTGTTGTTTGTTTTCTTTCAAAATGTCTCAGCTAGATAAATCATTGAGGACAAAACTGGTTCCGCTTCTACCTTTTTTTTTCCAAGACGCCTACTTAGGTCAAGGTCACAGCCTCCATGACAGTGGAGGGAGCGGCGGGAAGAAAGCCCAGATGCGTCAGACCATCAGAGTGCTGAGAGCCGTGACATTTCAGGGGGAGGAGTCTGTCAACCAGGACCTGTGTGATCAAGGAATCATCAACCAGCTCCTTGGTACGTTATGTAAAAGCTCAAGAATTCTCCTTAAACAGTGCACTAAAACAGTGATAAATTCAAGCTCTATGTTTTCTTATATAGGCGAGATGTGTTTTGTTTGTGTTTTTCCACAGGGATTTTAATGCAGATGGAGGCGAGTACGAAGGAGGACGACGTGGTGTCACTGGAGATCAAGTCAGATATCCAGCTGATTCTCTCGGCACTGTGTGAGACGGACATGCACAGAAAGGTAAGAACACTCAACCTTCTAAGACGCCGTTTGGCGGAAAGCGTATCCATTCAGCCATCAGTGATTAGCTTCAAGCAGACATCATGTCACGCAGTCATGATTCGTTATGTTCCAGGAACTTTTTGGTTCGGAGGGAGTTGAGATGGCTGTTTACTTCCTGAGGAAAGGCAGTGGCAACTTCTACAGCGGACTGGGCCACAACAAGCTGCTCCTCTCCACAGTGGACTGTGTGTGGTCAGTTCAGCCGAGCCGCCGGCGGATCGACTAAATGTCACCACGCGGCTTGAGAACCTAAGAAATGTGGATTGCTGGTCGGACATTTGAAGCGTCAGATTTTGGTCAAGGGAAAGATTTTTGAGTAGTTTGATGATAATGACGAAAAATTGATTTAATCATATTTTGTTTTATACTCCCTCTGTCTTTTCCACCATGACCTCTGGTATCCGCCCACTGTCCAAAAACATGCAGGAGGTTCATTGGAGACCCTAGATTGCCCAAATGTGTGAAAGACAGAGTGAATGGGAGTATATTTGTACTTGACGTGTGAATGGGTGAATTGTTGTATGTCTCTATATGACATGCCAATGAGGACGTGAATATTTGTATGTCTTGTTAAGATGGGTGAATGACAGAGTGAACGGTTGCTTGGCTCTATGTGATGTGAATGAGTGAATGTTTGTATGTCTGTTCTTGACGTGTTAATTTGTGAATGGTTGTGTCTATGATTTCTCAGTGAGGGAGTGAATGCTTGTATGTCTATATGACGTGTGTTCTCTAAATGTCACGTGAATAACAGAGTGAATGGTTGCATGTCTCTGTATGTGACCCTGTGATGGACTGGCGACACGTCCAGGGCGAACCCTGCCTCTCGCCCAATGACACCTGGGATAGTCTCCAACATCTCCCGCGGCCCAGGGTGCAGGATAAGTGGCATAGCTAAAGGGATGAATGGATGAACTTTTGAATTGTTTTCTCTGCAGTGTGTCTTTCTGCTCCCTCAGGTCATGTATCGTTGGCTGCTACACCACAGAGGACTACTTCTTAGCTAAAGAGGGGGCATTTCTTCTGCTTGACCTGCTCAGTGTAAGTAGATGATGCAGTCTTTTTTTTCATGATATAAATATTTGTGTGTGTTTGTGTGTGTATGTGTATTCACACACACATACATACATATACATACACATATATACATAAATACATATACATATATTTTACTTTATTTTACTTGTTTATTTAATTATTTTTTGTGCTATCCATATGTAAATGTGTATGTATATATGTGTATGTGTATATTGTATGTGTATATTGTGTATATTGTATATATATATTGTATATATATGTATATATATATGTATGTGTGTGTGTGTGTGTGTGTGTATATATATATATATATATATCCTGTTTTCTTTTTCTTTTCCCTCTAATGTTGCTGCTGCTACACCTGAATTTCCCATATGGGGATCAATAAAGTATTATCTTATCTTATCTTATATTCACACAAACACACACACACACACACACACACATACACACATATATATATATATATATATATATATTGAATTGTGTGTTTCAGTCCAGCCCCAAGTGCGTGCACGGCATTATCCTCGCCACTCTCCTGGAACTGAGCGACAACGTGAACACGCTCTCTCACATCCTGACCTGGAAGGCCGAGAGTGGCCAGACGGCTCCCAGGCTCCTGCTGCAGATGTGGAGAAGAGAGGAGGCGGCGCTGGGGGTTGACCGCAACCACCGGGGGGGGATCGCAGGTGATTCGAACGGTTTGGAAAAAAATAGCTGACAGCATGTGAAACGCCATGTTTGTGTTCATTGATATATTGGCTTGTGTCACCTTTGACCAAAGATCCAAAGAAGCCCATCCTGAGTCAACACCAGCAGGAAGAGACGCACCTGACGTTCCCAGCCGACAGGCCGAGCGCGGCCGTGCTGGAGATCTCAGAGAACCTGCGCTCAAAGATCTACTCCATCTTCTGCAAACTTGGTGAGGCTGCCGTCAGACAGCGTGTTTGCTTGATACCCCCATCGTTTTCTTTTAACAATCAGATGTTAATTTGTTATCCTGTAGGTTTCCAGGAGCTCCCAGGATTGACAGCAGAAGACTACGTCACCTTGACGATCGTGAAGCGATACCTGGATTTCAAGGTAAATGACATGTTATCATCCAACTCCCCATTTGGCGGCACCGACGTGTCTGCCATGCATCTCCAGGTGGGCGAGGTGTGGGCCGAGATCGGGGAGGAGTTGAGGGCCGAGGGAGTCAGGCCCATCACCCCAGACCAGGAGGCCCTGGGCGTCATCAGTGGCATCGCGGAGGACACGGCCAGGATGGTGATGGCGGAGGAGAGCGGCATCCTGGAGCGGCAGCAGAAGGAGGACATCAGCGAGGAGGAGCTCATGTACAGAGAGGTGCCGCCATTTTTACAGTATCGAATTGAAAGGCAATGTTCCCCTTTCATATTGATCAGTCATATATCCTTTATTTATGTGTCTATTTAGTGAGATTGACTACTTACCATTATTTGTAACACAGCCTGATCAATGCATGATTTTTTCCGAGGCCTGTGCTCTTTGCATTGTATCAAGTTGAAAGAATCCCAGTGACACACATAAGCACAAAAAAGCCCTTTATATAATTTTTAATGCTTGTCATTAAAAGCCCCACCACATGTCAAGGTCAGAAAATGCACATTGAATTGATCCGTTTAAAGTATTAATAGACTTGAGCTGGTAAATAAAATGAAACTCAAACCTGACACCATGGAAATGCCAAATGTTGTTGATCGGTATCATAAATCTGGTGTCGGGAGTTGGGATTTTATTACAATATTATGATCCTATATCATGTGCATTTGAACGACAGGCTTTTAAATCAAAACTTATGTATCTTATTTTATTATTGTCACATTTCATGTTGTCTAATTTTTTTCTGTTATGTTACTTCTGTTGCCCTTGACGTGTGCTGACCTCTTGGCCAGGTCCCCCTTGAAAAAGAAATTTCGATCTCAATGGGCGTTTACCTGGTTAAATAATGGTTAAATAAAAATGTATTTCAAGATATCGATTATTTATCACATATCTGTGTGGAGCGTATTAACTGATGTTGAAGGCTTTTTGCACCATTTTGATTTCAGCTGGTACGACGGCAGCAGATCTGTTGTCACAGTGTCTATTTGTCTCCCAGATGAAGTCCTACAGGAAACAAGAGGAGCTCGCCGCAAAGTCATGGGACAGCTACGTCTCCAGGACCTCCAACTACGAGACCCTGAAGGTTTTTCCTCCCTCACGTCGGCAAATCAACGCGTGTGAGACAGGAAATCCGACTTTCAAAACGTGCATCCGTTGTCTTTCTTTAAACACACAGGAGGTGAAAGCACAGAGGGAGTTGTCGAGAAGCAAATCAGAGCACGAGGGGGCCATGCTGCGTCCTGCAGAGGTTTCTGTCACACACAAACACACACACACACACTCTCTGATCTTATGTCAGATTTTATCTGGACGATGTGACCCGCAGTTATCAGTTGTTAAATCAGTTTTCCACACGGCTTCAAAAACAAATAAACAAGTTTGGTTTTATTGTCATCTGCACACTTTTAGTCTTATATCTTATCATTCCCTCAGCATTTCATGGGACGCATACTGAGCGTGGAGACCGCTGACGGGCAGGGCCCGGCAGGGGTGAAGGTGATGCTGGCCAGGGCTCCCGTCCGGGCGGCCGCTCGGGACAAAGTCGGACTCACAAGACGAGATCCAGAGTATTTCAGCCCCATCCCTGTAAAAGACTGAGTCCTCAGCACGGACACGGAGATTCACTTTAGATTTAAACACACCAGTTATCCACATGGGGGGGGGGGGGGTCCCGGTCACCCCAGGCATCACTGATGAATATTACCATGGTAACCGGACTAAATTTCTCAAAGAGACATCTTGCATGAGAGGCGAAATGAACATGTCCAGGTGCCACCATGAGATACCGAAGAGGCTGACAGCAGACATAGACAACAGGTCGCAGTCACAACGCCCTTTGCCCATGAACACACACACACACACACACACACACACACACACACACACACACACGCGGGTACTGTCTTGTCTGAGTTAGACTGATAGCTTACTTGTCGACTAGATGATGAAGTAAATAAAAGACTAGAAACATGGTTTTTCAATGCAAAACTTGATATGTAAATATTTGCCATTAAAAAAAGTAAATATAATGCAGCAAGAGGGTCAATGTTGCATGATGGAAACCAGCGAATCAGAGTAATCAGGTTGATTTCAAGAAAATATCACATTTTTATGAAGGCCTCTGGCTCGATTCCAACAGGGGGGGCTTCCAGGTTCTCCCGATTTCCTCCCACAGCCCCAAAAAGCCCCCTGCGTGCAGGATAAGTGGCATAATGAATGAATGAATCCTGAGGGTGAAATCCCACTCCAGCTGCGTCTCTGACAACAGTCCATTCAGGAGCAGAGTGTTTCCTCCATAGTGCCGTCCGGTTACATAAGTCGCCGCAGCCATGCTCGCACACATGTTCACTGGAGCGTTGTAGCGCTGCTTCTTCTCTGCTCGCAGCCATTCTGCCGGCTGGATGACCAGATCGTCCGTGACAGGTCTGGGGCCTTTTCACGCAGTGTGTGTGTGTGTGTGTCTGGGATGTTCCCCCCCACTGTATAAAAGCCCAGACACACAGGAGCCTCTGTTCAGGCTCCACATGCAGCGGGTCAGTGGCGCTGAGCGTCGGGCCGAGGGCGTGGACTGGCTTTGGATCCAGATCCCTGCCATCGACTTCACGCTGTGAGTACTTTTACACATGAAATATCTATTACAGGGCAAACCTGTAATTTCTGAGTGATTCTGAGCAACCAGACTGCATGCAATTACATGTACCACTAATAGTCATCGTACATTAGTTGGAAACACAGGAATCGGTAAAGAAAGTACATTATTGTACTGAAGATACGTGTTCATTTCCGGAAAAAAAATTAAACAGTTCAAAATAATGAATAAGGAAAACTAAAATCATACACATTCGCCTCTGATAATAAGTGATGTGAAAACTTCCAAGCACTTCTTGCAGAGCGTCACATCAAATAGTACTTGAGTATTCACTGACAGTGCAAGTGTGGCAATATGAAACCCTGGGCATTTATAAGTAATCATAACATTCTTTCAGACGATCGTAAAGTAGGTTTTTCTAGTTTCTATTTTTATCATTTGATATAAAAAGAAATATATGCGTAGATAGATAGATAGATAGATAGATAGATAGATAGATAGATAGATAGATAGATAGATAGATAGATAGATAGATAGATAGATAGATAGATATACACATATATGTACATACATATGTGCTATCAAGAAACACTTTGTTTTGATCAGTCAAAAGCACAAGATTATACATAGAAGTCAGATGTTGATAGTTTTTGCAGGGCTGTCTCAAACTTTCCTTCACGGCAGGAGATCCGGGAGACTCCAGGCTCGGAGATGCTCCTCAGACTGGGGAGACTGACCCCGGGTTACTCCCGCCTCCTCCAGGTCAGTGTCAGTCCTCAACTCAGATTTACACACCTGGACAGTTCCTGAGATGTTTTGTGTTTGTACACGGGATTGTCCGCCTCTCAATCGTTATTACTCAGCAATAAGCAATTTTTTTTCACAGAATATTCAATATTACCTTTACCATCATATCCCAGTTACATAACACATATATTCCTGTACAGAAAGGAGGCAAATAAATATTTTAGAGGGCGTCAAGTGCATCTCAGGAGGTAGTATTATGTAACCTCCGCAGAGGCACAGGCGTTCTGACTGCGGCCGTTTCTCCCCTCAAGGACAAAGAGTTTCACCTTCACAGAAAAGACATGAGCACTCGTCCTTGATGCATTTGGCATTGGCTAGAGTCTGTGACACACACAGTCAGCAAAAACAAGATTTGGAATAATGAAGTAAAGGGCGTCGCCGTGATGCAGTGGCAAGCACTTCTGCCTCAAAGCTGGTTTGATTCCCACGGGGAGGGGGTCTCCGTGATCTCCGTTTATCTGCATGAGTTTCGTCCCACAGTTCAAGACCATGCAGTCAGTTCATTGGAGACTTTAAATCTCCAAATGAGTCAATGTTTGTACTATATGACGTATGAATGAGAGAGTGACCGCGACCCTGAGTGGAAGATAAGCTTATAAGATTATGAATGAACTAAAAATTATATCCTCTAATATTACAGATGATCCAGTTAAAGTGCATTAATGAAATCCAGTTACATTAAAATGTTAAAAAAACATGCCCCAGTGATTTGTGGGATAGCAGAACCTCATCAATTATATATATCAGTCCTTTATTTGTGAAGTGATATGTATGTATTTTTTCAAATGAAGATAGACAACACATTAAGCCAAAGGAATATTTTATTGGGGTTTTTTGGTGTTAAATCTCCCGGTCAGATGCAGGTCATGTGGTGTAGGAACTACAAAGCACATGGAAACACTCACAACTACATCCGTGCGGATGTAAGAGACACTTTTTAAAAGCAACAATTCATGACATTAAGTGCAAGAGTGAATCATAGAATAGAGGGAAGTCAAAATAGTTAGATTGACAAATGAAATGTGGAGAATCTGCAATGCAATGTCCTCTGACATGTACTCGGGGTCGCCAGAGGTCAAAACATGAAACAATCTTTGGTCCGTGAGTTTCAATGTCACCTCAAATTCATTTTTTCTGATGCTATTTAGTAACAAATCCGTCCAATTGTCTGAAAAAGGGTGTCTTTTCCAGAGACAGGTCTCCGGGGAGGTCCGAATGCAGACGCACAACGGTCTCATCAATCCCATCGCTGCGACGATGGCAGCATTGGGCATCGGCGTGAGCCTGTACAGTGCCAGGCGGATGGCTGGGAGACGTGCGGCGGAACACGTGCACGTCTGATGCAGCTCGGCATCGGCGCCCGACTGATGGACCATCCGCGCAACCGATGGGCTTTGTACGTTGGAAGAATGTGTGCATGGGGGAGGTAAAGAGGGATAGCATTCCGGCATGCTGCACGGGGGGAAGGTGCTTTGAGCGAGAAAGTGTGAGTCATTGTTTGGCGGCCAATTGGAAAATTTGTCCTCACTACCTCACTGCTAGTAGTGCTGCAGTTTTTTGAGCCAATACTAACAACACTCTTTGTGAGTTCAAATCCTGCATACATTTCCGTTGTTGTATTAAATACTGTGGTATGACGAACGCACGAGCTGCAGCAGTCAGCTTATACATCAATGTCATGTCAGAAAAATGTTGAGTTCATGATGGTGACAAAACATTTGATGTGGCTGTGCAGACACCGACTTTTGGAACCAACTGAAACTAAAACAACACTATATGTAAATAAGTCAATCACAGAACCACAGAGACCTACAATCATTCCACCTCTCATTCTCATGTCCTATGGAGACATACAATCATTCATTCTCTCATCCATTCATTCATTATCTACCACTTGTCCGACACTCAGGGTCACAGCGGTGCCGGAGCGGTGCTCTATTCCAGCTGTCATTGGGCGAGAGGCGGGGTTCACCCTGGACTGGTCGCCAGTCAATCACAGGCCTGGATATAGAGACAAACAGCCATTCATTCTCTCATTCACATGTCATATTTACACAATATCCATACACTTTCTTATTTGCATGTTGTGCAGAGACATACAACAGTTCACTGTCTCTCCAACGCTTATTCACAAAGCGTGAATGAGAGAGTGAATGAGGCCCAAATTGCCTGGGTAGTTTAAGGTCTCCAATGAACCTCTTACATCTGTAGACAAGATAATCTGAGAGACCCACGCAGACACGGCGAGAACATGTATGTCGGAATCGGACCGCGAACCTTCTTGCTTTGAGGTGGAGGAGCAAACCACTGCACCTCCATGTCACCTGTCACAGAAAGATAATTTTTTTATTCCGTGAATAAGGGCATTTGAAAATGAGTAGCTGCAACACTTGGACCCCAGGGTCCTTTTGAAAAGCTGATTTAAACATTTTGCAGCTCGTTAAGTTGTTAGTATTTATATATTCTTTATCTCCATCCATCTTTTCTTATCTAGAGCCTCTTATAAAAAATAAAGTTAGATAAGTATGAGGAGAGATGTGAAAACAAAAGTTTATAATAATGAAGGGGTCACTGGTCAGCTGTAATTTCATAACCATGGACTTTGTGTAACTTTATTCTCCACTAATGTTTTCACAAGTGATGCAAATAAACAAACAAATCTTCCTCCTCATGATTCCGTCCATTCCTGAACCTCCGCTTTATTTGTTTTTCCACTTTTGGTCTTGTTTATGAACACCCACATAGTGTGACTCTGCAGACTTTGGGCTGCTCTCTTTAGCCGTCGCCACGGCCAATCATCTGCCTCCGTCTGACCGCATCCTCTTCTTTCACACCAACAAACTTCAAGTCCTCATCCATAAACCTCCCCTGCCTCCACCTCCGCCTCCTGTCTTCTCTTCAACGTCTCTAAACCAAAAAACATGGCTGCTCTCACCTCCATCTTCTACACCTTTCCTTGAAAATGTGAACGGAGACTGAAAATAGATGAATAACTGACTTACATTTAAAGGGGAAGATTCAAGGTGAATATATTACCTATATCATCATTATTAAAGGCTTGATGAGCTTTTCGCGTTTTTTTTTAAACATCCAGCGAGCTATCAGAGGATAGACACCAGAAAGATACAGGCTCTGGGGGTCCACAGGCCATCGGAAACAGGCTGGGGATTTGCTATCGAAGAAAAATGGAACGCAAAGCGCTGATGTGAGCGGAGGTCTTGGAAAAATGACCCCTTCCTATTTCATTGACAGTCACTGCTTCTTTTTAGATCTTACCGAGAACAGGGAGCATTTCTTCTTCTTCTCACAGCTGCTTGGGCACCTTTTCCTCATCCAGTGAAGGCGACCCCTCATCGACCCCGCGGCAGCAGTAGGAGAAGGCGTCGTGGAAATTTACCGTCATGTTATTCAGAGAGCGGCTAGAGCTGACAGGACTGGAAGGATTTCACTCTGTGCGCCCACCTGGGAGGTTTCTCTGGAGCAAACACTCCCTCTATGTCTCTGTTGAGATTCATTTAGCGGACGATAATAATACACACTGAGAGACAGCCAGGGGATGCAAATAAAACAGCTTGAAATATTATCATCTCTGTCGTTCTGACCAAGCATAGAGGGTTACTATTCACTCCCTCATTCTCATGTAATGTAGAGACAAACAACCATTAAAACCACAATTTAAGGTCTCCAATGACCCTCCTGCATGATTTTTGACTGTGGGAAGAGACCGGAGAACCCGGAAGAAACCCACGCAGACACGGAGAGAACGTGGAGACCCCGTGCAGAAAGGTCCCCTGTGGGATTTCACCTCGGGACCTTCTTGCGATGAGGCGGAAACGCTGAAAGTCAGGCATGTGAAAATGATTTGTGACTTTGAGGTGGACACGGATGCAAGGGGGAAGATTTGAAAGTTAGCTACTAAAAGCATAAATGGCAAGAAGGTGCTTTTATTTTGCTTTTGTTTTTAGCTGATACAGAGCAGCCATCACCAAACAGTCCAGGCCCGTGGCAAAATCTCTGATAAATTCACGGGTATATATGAAGAATAGAAGTTATCCTCTGAAGTCCGAGCTGAGGGCTTCGAAAATAACCGGACTGCGAACACGTTGAGACAGATTTAACCGTATCATCATGTAAAACATCTACAGCCCAGCAATGTGCAAACAAACGTTCACTAAAAATATCTTGGACTTGTAGGCAACCTAAAATATATATATATATATAAATAAAAAGTATAAAACTTTTATAAAACAGAAACTTTTTATTTATTGTTTTCTGAAGATTTTTTTACTTGAAAAATTGGCCTTTGGTTCTTTTGTATGCTGAGCCCTCTTTAATTTAAGAAAAAAATAAAAAAGTTGAGTCAATTCTCTGTTTGCACCTGCTCTTTCCTAAAACAGCCACTTGCTATTCTATTGTTTTCTGAAGATTTTGAAGATATCTTTCATTTAAGAGGAAAAACTGTCCAACTCAGGACTCATCGTGTGCAATAATTTCTTCTGTACCCCATATCCATGTCCAATCGTAATATCATGCAATAACCCTGAACTACATATTCACCTGTCAAGGTACTTGTACATACTTTTGTATTTTCATCTTTTATATTGCTTTTTGTACATGCTTTATATTGATGCTTATATTTTCTCATCTTGTACCCTTTGTGTAGGAGCTGTTCTTGTAACAAAAAGCAACCCCCCCCCCCCGGGATCAATAAAGCAATTGCACTTCTGATATTTATTTTACTCTGACGATCCTGTTTTCTTTCATTTGCAATAACGGCCTTAAATTGAGTTGCCTGGGACTACTTTCATTTAACCCTCCTCTCCCCCGATGACAGCGGAGATAGGCTGCAGGAAAAGCGGTCTATAGTGGATGGATATTTTTATATATGGTAAAAGGGCTGACTGTTTACCATACAAGTGCACTCTGTTAAAAGTTTCCTGCATTGAAAATATACAAGATTTTGATTATTTATATTTGTAAATATATAAAATATATATGAACTAGACCTCAGTGACTTTTAATTGAATACCCCTGAAGTTTTGAAAAGTTTGGGGTGTAATCCTCCTCCGCGCCGCTAGGGGTCGCCTTTACTCAACAAAATAGTTTACGATGAAATGACCGAGGCAGAAAGAGAAAAGGTGGGGTTTCTCTGTCCGTTGTTTTATTGATGCAAGTTGGAAAAAAAAAATCCCTGTCCTCCGCACGTCTGTGCGTGACGTCTGAATCCCCGCCCATCTGTCGCGGGGAGTGCGCGCGCGTTCGCGGGCCACGCAACGCGCCCGCAGCGATGCGTTCCTCCCAGACTCCCGCGGAGCCTGTGCGTAAAAGTGCGCGCTTCACGCAGCCTCCTCACCTCCTCCTCCTCCTCCTCCCTCGGCCTCCCATCCTCTGAAACATGGCCGCGCACGTCTCCCACCCGCGTCTCGCCGGTCCCGCGTGGATTCTGCTCCTGCTGCTTGTCGTCGCGGCGGCGGCGGGGATCCACGGCGGCGGCGGGGATCCGGAGGAAGGTCATCTGGGAGGCAACTCGTCGGCGCCCCGGAAGGCTTTCCCGGTGCTCGACCTGAACTACGACCACGTCCGGAAGCCCTTCGAGATCTCCTTGTGGATCCTGCTCGCCCTGCTCATGAAGCTCGGTGAGTGTCTCCTGACTTTCCCCACGCCCACGCACATGCACAGTGTGGAAGATAGGGGCCAGGCATTGCAGGTGCACGTGTATTGTGGCGTCCAGTGGCGTCCAGGCTATGCAAACAACTTGTATGTGGAGGATTTCACAAATGTCATCGCAGGTCATAGAAATAAGACATTTTCTAACACCAAAGTGTCACTGATGAGGTCAAGCTGGATTAGTTTACCAGGAGTCAAACTGCTGAATTGCGGATTATCGCTTACGTTTGGAAAAGCACTCATGCGATAAGATGTTTGAAGTGTGAGAAACTTTTAATTTCATGATCGGTTGCATCGCTCTTCTAGTTCCCTGTTCTATCTGCTCAGCTTGTATTCCACCCGAGGAAGGGTTGGATGCCACAGCTCGCCAGTTGCATCGCCGATCCGCCTTTCTCAATGCCTTTTTGTAATTCATTCATTCATTCATTTTACGTAGCGTTTCAAGAGCCGCGTCATCTCAAAACATCCCACCTTTCACTCTCATTCACACGTCGTTTAAAGACGCACGACCATTCACTCTCATTCAGAATCTCCGGTGAACCTCCTGCATGTTTTTTAGACCATTGGAGGAAACGGGAGAACCTGCAGGAAACCTTCAGAAACACAGGAAGATTATGGAATCCTCCAACCAGGGACCTTCTTGCTGGGAGGCGGAAACACTAACCACTGCTCAACCTGGCTCGCTGTAGTTTCTTCTTAGATGACTTAATCTCATGTCTGCGGAGGTTTTCAATCATCCAGGTGATTTCTTGTCGTGGCAACTGGACTTGAACTTCTTCACTTGAAGACGTGTCACCCCCTCATCCGAGAAGCTACTTCAGTTCGAACTGAGCTGACACGTCTTCCAGCGAAGAAAGTCATTTTGACAAGAATCACTCCATTTCTCATCCATTCTTATCCCATTTCTTCCACTCTCTCCTCCCTGCTCCAAGCGGCCGCTTGATTATCGCAGAAAATCCCCAAACTGCCTTGAATTCTTTTGGAGTCGACTTTGGAAGGAACCGTCATATGTTTGTTTGCGTTTGTCCGAACTCGACACCTCATTACGACCCAAAACAACACAAGATGAGCCACGCTGATTGTTATTATCTAAAAACCCTTGGTTTCTCTTCGGCTGGAGACACTTGGGCTGCGAAGCCCTTCTTGCCTCTGATTCTTCGGAAACCCGAGTTGAGTGTTTTCTAATTCACAACGGTGCCGATTTCTTGCTTGGAGGCCCGTTCTAGGCAGATGTCCGACTGCTGGGAAAGTGAGCAAACGCTGAAGGATTAGAGTTTGACCGGGGCCTCCAGGAGGGAGGGAGGGAGGCAGTGAAGGCTAATTATAGAAATAAGTCTCGTCTGTCAGATTTTTTTTTTTTTTTTTTTTTTAAATTGTCCATCCGCTGTCCCGCCCTGACCAGCCCCCTGCCCTTTTTATTTAGTTGACTGGTTAGGGCAGCACCCCCCCACCCCGGGGGCCAATGCCTTTTAACCCCT